>VDFB02260575.1:0-30553 GCA_007258455.2 Sequoia sempervirens | reverse complement strand
GACAAGTAGGAGAATTGGAGGATGTGACACCTCTTAATCAATGATTAAGTGTGTGCACATGATTAGTGAGGGGATTAGGATGGGATTAAAGGGATAATGGAAAATGATGGAGGAGGTGACATGTATATGGGAAATAGATAAATAAATAAATTTATTTATTTATTTAATTTATGGGATGAAGTGGGTATGGTATGCAAATAGATGTAGATAATTAATTAAAATTAATTATTTATCTTGGACTAGGACTTAGGGAAATAGAGGAAAATAGGGAATATTAATTAAATAATAACATATTATTTAATTAACATAAACAATGGGGAATTAGATAAAAATGGAAGATATTAATTAAATAATGATGCATTATTTAATTAATATAGGTAATAGAAATTAGTTGAAATAAAGATAAATTGACCAAATGCAAGTGGTCAATTTTAGGTGTCTACAAAAATGACTACAAATTTAGATGATTGAATACAATTTATATTGATTCAATGTTCTTTTGAACAACCAAATTGAATGCATTCATTTTTTAATATAGAATCCAAATTACAAGAGGGAAATTATGCAACCCTCATATTCTCAAGGTAGTACACTATCAATTTCCTCTATGGGATCATGAAGGGTATTTTGTTATGAAGGGCCACATAAAATAATTGTGTTGGTGTATAAGTGTAAAATTGCACCCCTCACAATTTCACATACATTCTTGCATCCGCTTTAGTGTTCACTCCCTTAGCATCTTGAGTAGGCTCATTTTAACCCTTGCATCAGCCTTTCTCCCTCTCAAGATGCTCCAACACCCCTTTTTAGCAGCCACCCTTGCGTGTTAACTTTTCGTTGGACTTTGTGCTTTTCCTGTTCGTGTTGTTTTGTAGCATGATGTGTCCAGACACTAGCATGTCGTGCGGACGTCCGCGCGTCGCACTAGCATCCTATGACGTGTCAATGCTTAGACGACCGTTTCTGAACATGTTTTCCACTTGTTAGCCAAGTTTGTCGATGGAAACGGCTCAGGATTCTCTATAACCATCGAGGAAGCTTTTTTCTGCCTTTTTAATCCATTCTTTCCATCTATTTGGTCTTCTAACTCTTCCTCCATTTCTAGCTTCACTCTAGCTTCATTCCAATCTCTAAAATTTTGCAGAACTTCATACAGCTTGTTGTAGTAGCTTCAAGCTCTCTCAAGCTCTCTTTATAATACCCTTTGCAACTTCATCTCCCTCATTTCATGCTTGTGAGCATCCTGGGATTCCATATCCCTTACTATTTGCATACTTACTTGGTGATACAGGTTCTCCTCCTTGAGCAGGGTTTGCTTTTATCACACACTTATTTGATGGTGTGGGTTCTACTTCTAAGCATGTTTTGCTTTCACCGCACGCTTTACTCATTTCTCTCTTTCTCTCTATCTTCTTGGCTATCCATGGAGATGGGAACACCACAACAAGGGTTTGACTGAGGCAGACCCCTATATAGCCCCAACATTCTCTCCAGATATCATACTTGTAGATATTAAAGACGTTTGTTTGGTGGAGGCTTCATCACTCGCATGGTTGTAAGTATTTATTTCCTTTCTCCTTCTTATCTTTATTAGTTCTACTTCATTTTATTATAGTTCTATTTGTATTTTGTGACTTTATCACATTATATAATTTCTCAATAATCAGAGTAGAAGTGGTCATTTAGGCACTTTTTGAGATAAACTCGCTTTTTGGTCTGTACGAGACACCAGTGCGTTGCGTTGTTGTTTGTATTCTTGGCTATCTTCTTGGCTATCCATGGAGATGGGAACACCAAAACGAGGGTTTGATTGAGGAAAACCCCTATATAGCCCCAACATTCTCTCCAGATATCATGCTTGTAGATATTAAAGATGTTTGTTTGGTGGAGACTTCATCACTCGCATGGTTGTAAGTATTTCTTTCCTTTCTCCTTCTTATCTTTATTAGTTCTACTTCATTTTATTATAGTTCTATTTGTATTTTGTGACTTTATCGCATTATGTAATTTCTCAATAATCAGAGTAGAAGTGGTCATTTAGGCACTTTTTGAGATAAACTCGCTTTTTGGTCTATACGAGACGCCAGTGCATTACATTGTTGTTTGTATTCTGCGCTGACGTCCTATGGCCAAGAGCTCATCAGTTTGTCCAAAAAATCTCTGTGACCTACTCTTTCTGATTCTAAAACTTCTACATTGTTCCATCGAGGTAGTTTAGGGTAGTTTGCCTCGTGAGGCTCTTTGAATGAGAACTTGTGAGTAGTGAATCCCCCTCTTCTATAGTTGGCATGGAATCCTCTCCTATTACTGTCCACTTTATAGCATTTCCTATCCAAATACGTAATCCCATTATAATTAACATCTCACCCTACTTGATTCTTGGATGATATGATTTGCATTTCTCTTTATATTATAGATTGTATCAATTAAATGCATCTTTATCACTCATTTGCTTATGTTAGAGGATATGTTTACATTTTATTTATATTACACATTATCTTTACTTTTCTACAACTATTGGTAATATTTTCTTACGATGTAGATTTTTTCAAAACTATAGATGGAGGTGAAAAGGTGAAATGAAAATATGGATAGCAGACAGTTCTATAAATTTAATTTTGTTAATACACTACAATTTTTGGGATATTTTTCTCTAAAGGCTACTAGTTTAATTTTTATAATGCAATTGTTTATGTGGTATTACCGATGTTCTTATTTTTTTCTAGTTGTATACAAATTTTTAGTTGTACATGTACTATAGTTGGGATATTTTGATGTTTGTTTGTTACTACCTAGATTATATAAAAAATTATAGGCATTTCAAAGTGGTGAGAGGTTTGTAGAGCACCTCATATTGTAAGTAGACAATTTAGGTAAAGTCTTACAAGACTTTACTTTGAAAATTGTGCACTAGGCATTATGTCTTATTTATTGTTCTTTCTATTTTTATTATGTTTTATGTAATATTTTTAATTGTTGTATATATTATGACAAACTATTATTTATCAAACTGTAAGTTTCTTATTTGTTTCGTTTATTAATTCCTTTATTGAGCTAGTTTGTAATGAGGCATAAATTGAATTACTCATCAACCTTTCAATAAAACACAAATAAATGAGAAACATGAAAGGAAATCTGAGTGCAAAAATGTTTCCCTAATGGAAATCAATCAGGAGAGGGTTACAAAAACTTTGTTTCAAATCCTTTAAACTTTTGTAGTTTCACTTAAGAATGCACATTCAATTAGTTAATTTCAGATTTAAGCATTAAACCACAACACATAGTTTATACATGGGAAAACCCTTTTGAGAAATAACCCATACACCAAAGCATAGATCAATTGTATTGCAGTAACAAGGCTATTACATACAATATTCAGAGTTTATGCTCTTGCAGGTGTTGATTCCTTGTAATACAAATTCTAGAGTGAACTCAACCACATAATGACATAAAGATATTACAATCACATTACAATAAATATACATGGGTGCATAGCATCAATATATACTTCTCATACATGGGTGTATAGCATTGCCATGTGTCAATCTCTCAGTCTCTACATGCACACAAACTAAAACCGACAACATGCACGGGTCCCAAGTGACCCTATTAGTAACCTATCAAACATGCATGTACATGCACTAACATGCAACAACATGCAAGCACATGCAAGACTTGCAACTCCAAAAATCAAGCAACCTCACATGCTAGGCCACCCATTGAGAAAATTAGCTTTTCTGCCAAAATAGAACTCACCCACAACTCCTAGTCACTTTGAGTGACAACTTAGTCTCAATTAAGCAAGTTTTTTCTTCAAGCTTTAGTCAATGAGTCAACATGCCACATGACATAAGGGGTGCTCACCCTAGAGGGTTTTACAATTCCCAAAGTTCAAATGGGTGCCCAAGTGACAAGTCACATATGGTAAATAAATTCCTAGTGTTCTGAAAATACCCTTCGTCACGTCGGGTTCACCAAAAATGTAGAGAAGGGGGATTCGCTACTCATGAGTTATCTTCATTCAGAGAGCCTCACGGGGAGAATTTCCCTAAACTACCTCAAAAACAACGTGAAAGTTCTAGAATCAGAAAAAGTAGGTCACGAAGATTTTCTGGACAAACTGACAAGCTCTCAGCCAAAGGACGGAAGCATAGAATATAGACAACAACGCAGTGCCCTAGCATCTCAGAAGAGTGCTAGCATCTCATACAAACTAGAAAGTGAGAATGTCACAAAAAATAGCTAAATGACTACTACTCCAATTGTTGAGAACTTATAGAATGCAATAAAACTACAATAAAATGAAGTAGAACTAATGAAGATAAGAAGAAGAAAGGAAAGACTTACAACCATGCAAGTGATGAATCCTCCAACAAGTGAATTTCTTCAATACCTGCATTTGTAAGATATCTGGAGAAATTGTTGGGGCTGTATAGGGGTTTGTCTCAGTCAAACCCCCGTTTTGGTGTTCCCACCTCCATGGACAGTCAGATAGAAAGAGATAATGTAACCGAAATGGAGAAAAGCGTGTGGTGAAAGCAAAACCCGCTCAGGAGTAGAATCTGCACCACCAAGTGTGAGTGAAAAGCAAACCCCGCTCAAGGATGAGAACCCATATCATAAAAGAAGTGATAAAAGCAATCCCTGCTCAAAGAGGAGAACCCATATCACAAAGTATGAGATGCAATAGATAGGGGATGTGGAATCCCAAGATGCTTACAAGCATAAGGAAAGGTAGATAGAGCTGCAAGAGTTGAAAGGGTGTTGCAAAGGAGTTGTGGAAGCTTTGGAGAATGTTGTTGTAGCAAGAAATGGAGTTGTGCAAGCAAGAGCAAGATGGTAGAATGCTTGAAAGAGAAGCTAAGGAAAGGAAGTTAGAAGATCTTAGAAGACTAAAGGGATTGAAAAGATTGCTTTTAAGGAGGGAAAAAAAGTTTCTTCAGCCGTTACAAGGCCTCCCAAGCCGTTACCGCCGACAAAAGGTGAGGACAAGTGGCAAGCATGCTCAGAGACAATTGTTTGAGTGTTGAAAATGTCGCAGGATGCTAGTGCGGCGCACGAACGTCCGGACACGTCATGCTACAAAATGATAAGAACGGGAAAAGCACACAGTTTGAAGCAAAGCTGACATTCGAGGGTGGTTGTCGAAAAGGGGTGTTGGAGCATCCTGAAAAGGAAAAAAGCTAGTGCAGAGGCTAAAATGAGCCTACACAAATGCTAAGGGAGTGGACACTAAAGTGGATGCAAAGATGTATGTGAAATTGCAAGGGGTGCAATTTTACAACTATACACAAATAAATAAAACCATGTATGGACGAGCATATATATATGGTGATAAAGATGTATGGTGTTTTGTTCGTGGTAAGAGAAACAAGACAAATATATACACAATTTCATGAATATAAAAAGCTTTTAGAATTAAGCCACTCAGAAAAGAGAGCCTTGAATTTATAACATTGGTTACAATTGGAACCCTACAAAGTAAACATGAAAATATACAAGTTACAAATCAAACCATCGATATATATATATATATATATAGTGATTATGTATACTACTTTGTTTTGTTAGTAAGTAAAAGGACACATATAGGTAAAATACACCGTCGCATGACAATGAATCATTGAACTATTATATTATCCACTATTGAAACAAAAAAAAGAGACTATCAACCTTTAATGACTTAATTTGATTATATATGTTTGTATATATTATTGACAGACATTACATATTTAGGTTTTCCATTATATATATATATATATATAGTTTATCCTAATTTGTTTGTATATGTTACTAACGAACGGTATACATTAAACCCACATTTGCATAAAAAATTTACAAACTTTTAATTATGAAAACCTAAGTATAATAACTATATTCACTTTGTATGTATGTAGTAATTTAGAAAATAAGATATGTGATAAAACAATACAAATTATGGTTTTAACATTATATTTCTACGTATCAATGTGGTTAACAACTAGCACTTGCACCTAAAGAAGGTTCAAGAATTACACCAATATAAAATTATATGTATGTTAATATCTAGAGAGTAGTGTTTGTGTGTGTGTATATATATGAAAATAATTAGTAGTAAATAATATAATAATTACTATAAGAATAATATAATGCATGTAAATTGCCTTCCAGTCTTTATGCATGTAAATTGTTGCCAGAGTTATCGAAGATCTGCCCACCAATGTGTTTGGATAAGAATTAAGGAAGTCGCTGATTGGAGGTTTTTCTTTTCAACCACCAGAAATTAAGGAGAATGGAGGGTTCGTGCAATCAAGGTAGAGACAAGAAGCCCGTAGAAATTGAAAGTGAGTTAGTAAAAAAACAAGGCATAGAAATCGAGTGAGTCGCTGTTTGAGAACAAATGAGATCACAATCCAAGTTTGCAGCTCAATTGCCAAGCAAGACAACACGTGTACATTGTGCGACAACCAATAAACAACTATTGGAGAATGGTTTAATGGTAACCTAGTTACAACATGATACATGTTTCGGCTCAAACTGCATTCACAATATATATAGCTTATCAACTAAATATTATATTGCATGTGACATAAATAGGTAGACCAACCTAAAGAGTTTTGGATAGTTTAGGAATGTGCACAAGATGTGTGTTTGTGCTTTGTATATTGCAAAGGATAATAGTTATGCACCTAAACGAAATTGATAATTTATTGTCTTGTGAATATGATCCACTACATAATTTCCCTCTTATGATTGATTCAAATTTGAAAATAGAATGCATTGAATATGGTTGTTGAATTTGAAATTGTATTTGATCATCTAAATTTGTAGTTGTGATTTGTGTATGAAATCTATGATGACATGACTAAATTATGAATTATATTTTGTTTGATGTCTAGTAGGGGAGCCTTACACCATTTATTGTTTGTGCAAGTGCCTATAGTAAATCAAGCTGACTCATGTGGATAGCATTTGACAACCCATCAAGTTGATTGGAACTTAATTTATGGCAGATTAGGCACCGATAATTGTGCATTAAGATATCTATATATAAGTTGTTTGAGATTTGCATCCCATGCAAGTGGATGGTTTTTGTAAACATTAAATATTTGAAGTAATTATAAAGGTATTTTGGAGCAACTTGTCCTATATTAGAAATGCACTTGCATGTATTTTGATTGCATTCATTGGTAAACTAAACATCCACAGGAGAACATATATTAGAGCATGTGAAAATTTTTACTAGACTTGTTTTTTAATTATTGATTATAATGCAAAAGTTATTTGAAGGGTTAGGTGTAAAGGGGTGAACGATTATTGGTACCTGGGCAGCTACCAGGTCCTCTCCCCTATTTGGTTTGTAATAACAAGATTTTAATGTGCAGAGAAGGAAAAGGAAAGGAAAGGTCCTTTTATAGTCCACGATACCTGGCGATCTGTTTTTGGGTCTACAAATGGCTTACAGTATATGGGACTCCTCGTACTCCCAATATGAGGGAGACACCTAACTTGTGCTCCACAATACGAGGTGTACATACCTTACCCCCTGCAGGATTTGAACTTGTGACCTCTCTTTCAAGAGTACAAGTTCCACCATTAGGCCAATTCTGGTGTACCTAATGATGAGTGTAAAACAAGTCAAAAACATCTGATAACAAATGAGGTGGTGTCATCTCATACAGATACAACTCCTATTCAAATTTTGGTCCTCAAACACCACCCACCTAAGTATGTTCTGCTTACTGTGGGTAGCATAGTGAAGCGGAGCGGTTTTGTAGCTTATATGGAACCCTTGCAAACTCTGCCAAAACGATTAATGGGCAATTGGGTCCAGTTGTTCCATTTTCCATATGGGTGGGATGAAGTTTATAAGGTTTTTGAGTGAGACTGCTCCAAAAGACCACTGTTCAAAAAGAACGAAACAAGTAAGAAATTTACCACCCCCTAGGCTTAGAATTTGATACCGAGTCATTCAGCTGGAAGATTGCTAAGCTCCGAAATTTTATCTTTTTCTGGCTGCTTGGAACAAGCAGTTGCTGCTGTAAATTATGTATGCCCTGCTGCAATTTTGCAAAAATGGCTCTGCCAAGATGCTCGTGCAAACTCTAAGATGCTCCTATCAAGATGATTTAATTGGCATGAAAATGAGAGTTTGTAGCCTGATATTGTCTCCTATCAACAATTTCTCTCACCATTCTTGACACACACAAAAGAAGATTCTCCCTCTAATTCAAGACAAAAATCAAGCAAAGAAGATCTGGACATATCTGAAGATTAGTTGTATTAACTCTTCGTGGAATTGATGGGACTAAAAATGGATTTTCTTGAAGTCACTATTTTCAACATTATGACTCATTTCTGCCTCACATTCTTCAGAGCCTTCTATTTTTGCATTTCATCCTGCAATATCGATTCATTAGGTAAATTACTAAATACTGAGTTATAAGGATTTGATGCAAGTAGCTAACAGCAAGTGCCTTTTGGATGGTTGAAAGCATTGAGATCTGGGACTGGGAATACATAGGGAATGCCCCTAGATGTCCATGACACTGTTTGGGTTAATCCTTCATAGAATTGATGGGACTCATAATGGATTTTCTTAAAGTCACTGTTTTCAACATTATGATTCAGTTCTGCTCACATTCTTCAGAGCCTTCTGCTATTGGATTTTATCCTTCAAAATTGATTCATTAGGTAAATGCTGAGTTAGATTCCATGCAAATAGCTAACAGCTACTGCCTTTTTGGCAGCTAGAAAGCATTGAACACTGGGACCTGGGAATGGGAATCCATAGGGAATGCCCTCAAATGTCCATGACATGTCAGGCACAGCCTGTGGATGTCCCAGCCTATTAGAAGCTATTTATACCCTCTCATAAGCCAAATAATGTCCAACCACCACTGAAGCGATTTTATAATGATCCTGAAATTTGACCATGTTGTAGTACTCTTCAAGTTCAACAAGCTTCAGAGGATGCAAGATAAATTCTTAAACTCTTGAATTTCTAATGAGTTAGATACAGGGGAATAGGCAGTGTATGAAATTCTTACTTAATATACAGCATATTTAAAAAAGAACCAAGAACAGGATGTTCTAAGAAACAGTATTAGTACTAAACATTCAACCGTAGCTCTATCTCAGCATTACTACAAATTTGTTTGTCTTTTATCTTGCTGAGGTCTAATTCAAAGACTCATCCTCAATTCCACTTCACTGAAATGTTTTAATAATGAGAAACACTATACATATCATAGAAACATTAAACAGGAATAAAATGCGACTAATCACATTTGATCGGCATCTGTCTCCTTGGCCATGCAGCATCAAACCAGCATGCCCTACGTTTTTTTGGAAAAACAGTGGGCTATTCAATAACCTGTATGTTTTAAAAAAAATAAGCTGTTTTGAAGTGTTAAGGATTTGGAGTGCAGATTACCTTTTTTACCTGTGTTTTCCCTGTTTTAAACCATTGTAATTGAATTCCACTTACACTTTCAATTTGCCATGTAAATGTAATGTTCCTATGTGATACATATAAAATGTCGATTACTGAAACATCACTGAACTACAATCTGCTAAGCAATTGTTCCATGAGAAAAGAACTGTAAAAGAAGTATAGATATAAAAAAGGCAGCATATAAAGATCGAGCAAATCACTGTTCTTTTGTAATTGAAATGGACATTATACCGTACATAATACATACACCATATACTGCAGATCAAGTGAAACATATCCCAAGACATTACAACTGATGCATGGTTCCTTATATGCTTCGATGACTTGACCAATGAGGTCTTATTTTCAAATGATAAGTTGTACTTCCATCTCTGCTTTCAAAATGCAAAGTCCTAATCCATGGTGTCTTCAGTTCCATACTTCCTTGTAGTCAACCTTAGAATATTATACCCTTTTTCATATGAGTACATTGTTCTTACAAACACTTGTCAGTTTCTCTGAAATCTTGCAATTAAATCACTATTTGGAATTCTTATTTTGCAATTCAGAAGTCAGCCGTATCTTTTTAGGGTCAACAGGAAAATTATGTTTTATCAGTGTTCCACAGAGACACATCCACCAACCCCCCCAAAAATCCTCATGTTTTTGGGACGGGGTCATCCCCGGGACGTGGATACTTGGAGGGGACATGCCCCGCCATCTCACCACCACCGCTCGAGTCTCGAGGACATTTCTAGGATAGTTTGGGGACTCCAAGAGGTCCCCAAGACATTCAAGAGACTTCAAGGAGTCTCCCAATAATCTCAAGGACTTCTAAATGTTGCAATAAATAAGTGATAAAATTGTGAAAATGACATTCGCCGTGAAAGTTTGTGAGGTTTTAAAGGCCTTAATTTGTGCTTGGTGGCAGGAGCTCTACCCCTCGACCCCACCCTATATCGCAATAGGGAATGTGCCTGGGGCACTACCCCTTGACCCCAAACCTCCACACACCATTGTTAATGTTCAATGTAATCATTGCCATGTTTTTGATGTTTATTAGTTTAAACTTTACTTAGTATGTCAAAGTTTCATTTGCAATTTTTATACTATTCCTTTCACATCTTTTTATAAATAATTTTTCAAGTACTATATGTATTTGCGCCAACCCTCCACTGCCTCGCTGCCCTCATGCCACCGTCCCTCTGCCGTCCCCAAACTTAGGCCCTTGGTCTCCCCGTCTTGAAACTCATCCCCCCGCCTCCCCATCAAGAAACTCTACGGAACCATGTGTTTTATGCAACAAATTGCTTGCAGCTAATACAGCTGGAATAGGGTAGGGAATTCACCGCTCAATACCAGAAAACATTATCTGACATCCCTAACCTCAAAAAATAATTGGTACATTGCTATCAAAACTCATTCTTACAAGAGTTAAAAACACAACCTTGAATGTTTTAAAATATTTGGTGATTTCATGTCAAAGCACAACTTCATCCACATTTTACAAATTTGCATCAAGCTTCTTTACATCTTTCAGCCGTGATGTATAAGGGATTACCAGACACACACAACCTCAAAAGATTACACTGTACCTTGTTATCAAACCCATTCCTACAAGTGTTGCATACCAGATGTTCAAAGTTTTCAAGTATGTCAAACCACAAGTTCATCCACATTTTACAAATCTGCATCCAACTTCTTATCATCATACAATCTTACTGCGTGTTAAATAACACCACTTGTTAATGAATTTTCACCTATTCAAACAAAACTTGAGGATGAAAATAATTAGAGATAAATCTTTGAAACTCATTCATAAAAGTAACAATGGAGCAAGGCTTCTGTTTAAGAAGAAAACTCCATTTGTAAAGAGATGGTATTCAATGCTAAACAGAGCCCCTACTTTATCAGGTTAAGTTGAAAAAGAAATGTGAATGCTATCAAAGCACAAAATTTGTTAATGAATTCACCTATTAAAACAAAACTTGATGAAATAATTAGAAATAAATCTTTGAAACACATTCACTAAACTAACAGTAGAACAAGGCTTCTGTTTAAGAAGAAAACCCCATATGTAAAAAGATAGTGTTTAATGCTAAACAAAGCCCCTACTTTATCAGGTTAAGTACAAAAAAATAAGAATGCAATCAAGGCACTGTAGACGAACATAGAGAGAGAGAGAGAGAGAGAGAGAGATGTATTTCTGGGTTTGAAGTAATTCAAGTTAATTTGTCTTGCATTGTGAATTTCCCAGGTGTCACCATAATCTCCTTTCTTTCCTCATCCTTTTCCAGCATTTACAATCATTGCACTTACGCCATATGCTAGACTGTGGAAGCAAGGAATTAAGTTTCTAGTCCTTAGGGGCTTGATCAAATAACCTTCTAGTATATTCATGCAGGCAAACAGCAGACAAATGGTTGAGAAAGACAAACTGCAAATACTTGTTAAACTGGGGCAAAGGCATTTATTTCAACCTCTCCGCAATATAATGATTGGCCCATCACAACTGAAGTTCTTGCCCATTCAACAGTTCATAATGTGCCATCATGTATGTGAGACAGACTTGTCAGAGACATGATACTCTGAAAAAAATAAAATGATAAACCAAATCCACGAAAAGAATTTAGTGCTCTAGGGTCAAGAGGTAAAAATGGTTCTGTTTGAAACTAATGACGTGAGACATCTGGAACCATGGACAACCAGACGACAGCTAGATGTAAGGGTGTGTAAAATATCTTGTAATTGTTCTAAATCTACAAAAATCTTTTGTGTTTTACCATAATTCATGCACTGTCTAACATAAAAACATCTCTTCCAGCCTACAAGAAGTGCATATAGACGCATCCGAAAAGGCATGCCCAATCTTTCAGTTGTCCAAGTTCCATATAACTCATAGTGATGAATCCTTCCTGTGCGCAACAAATTTCCAAGCCAATCAACATAATAGAGGAGAGGGAACACCTCTAATATTACAGCATCAGGTCGGGAGAACAAAACGGCAACATTTTGGGATCCATGAGGAGTTAGAAGAAAGTCTGCCTCTGCAACCAGCCTGACTTGTTGACAAAACTCCCTTGGACCAGTTTCAGCTATCTTTACAGATATATGCAATTCCCTCTCAAGCATAGCCTGCATCTCTTCAAAATTGACTATATTTCTTGAAGCATAAGGCCGTTGGATAACAACAGCATCAGACAGAGGTCTTCTAGCATTCACAATAGGAATCTTGCAATGTGTCAGCACTTTCTGTCTCAACCAATCATGAGCATCTTGATTAGGGATGTAGGCAGCATTCGTCATTGAAGCAAAGATTATAGCATCCTCAAAGCAAATGGGCGATTCATCCGCCATCACAGGACGAAGATATTCAACCTTCATCTGAGATGCAAAGACCTTAAGAAGGCCCTTGGACCACACACTGATGGAAGTTGGATCTCGTGGGTTTGCAAACCAATAAAAAGTAGCATTTTTTAGGTCATAAAGCTGAGACATGAGAATGGCAGGGATGATCTTCTCGGACTCATGATGTGGGTTTGGTCCTGCTTTGCCATACGGCATCAAGGTGAGGTCTGCTACCATATGCAATCCATGAATCCATCTGGCATGCATTGCATTTCCATCTGGCTTCTTACGATCAGGGTCCCACCCAGGGCAAAATCCATTCCTCACAGGAACTTTTTTCCTATGCTTCTCCATATCAAACCTCATCTCATTAGGCAATCCTGAATACGTTTGTGATTCAGTATCGTCGCAGAGTGTAACCTGAGAATTCCCAAAACAGATTCCTCTAACACGAGGAAAGCACAAGATCCCACAAGTGTCCGTGCAAACATCTCTCTTTCTCAAAACATATCCTGCTTTTCCATCTCGGCATTGCGTGTGTGTCTGTGGGCCAAACTTGGGAGGTGGGATAGAGTACACCCATTGAAGTAAAAACAGGAAAAACACAGTCACAAACAATGAGAGAAGTAGAGTTACGGGTCTTGCTCTTAGCACTCTTCTGATAGTTTTGAGTCTTGTTAACTGTCTAATCCCCTCCATCGAACCATCTCATGTGTTTTCTTTTGAAATTACTAAGACCCACTTTCATTCCTCAAAGCTTTAATCCATGAAATCACTTTTGACATTGAAATTACATACCCACTTTTATTCATTCCTCTAACCTTTAATCCATCTGATACATTTTGTACCGCAATTACTTTTACCCACTTTCATTCCTCAAAGCTTTAATCCATCTACTTTCCATTGGAATTACTTAGAACCACTTTCAATCCTCCAAACTTTCATCCATCTGATACAATTTTTTATTGAAATTACTTACACCCACTTTCATTCCTCAAAGCTTCAATCCATCTGATATACTTTCATTTGAAACTGATTAGAACCTATTTCACTCCTCAGCGCTTTAATCCATTTAATATACCTTCTATTGAAATTGCCTAATACCCATTTTTACTTTTCAATGCTCTCAGTCTATGGATCATGCAAGTCTGATCTAAATCCCAATCCTTCAAAGGCTCTATATATAAAATTTGGTTTAAAAATCCAAAGATGGTATGTAAGAAAAACTTTAGTACTTACTTGGATTCATATATTTTATTTAAACGACATGATCGTTGCTGTGAAGTGATCAATTCCCTGCAAAAAGAGCGCTTCCCCTTCCAACCATGCCTAGAATGAAGTTTCCCAACTGCCATGATTTACATTTTAACCATCGCTGTTTTATGCAGTTTATTGGCCTGGAAAGATCATGTGAATCCACCATATAATAATAATTTAGATCCTCTGTAGAAATCAGAATCTGCGGATTAAATAAGTTCGATGAGGTCTTCCGAAGACGATGAAATAGAGCGTGGTGAATCCTTATGTAACAGGCACATCTTTTTAGGGCACTAAAATTTAGTTTATGTGAATCTTGGCCTTTGGCTTTGAATTGGTTTGTTTAGATCATTTTCTACTTGGCATCCAGGCAGTTAATAAGTATTTGTTATTATTGCTGTTATTGTTATTTATTTCTACAGAATTTATTTATTTTTTTAAATTATAATTCACAAATATATTTTTTTAATTTTTTATATTTTATATATTTTCTTCTTTCTATGATGGATCACTGTGTGTGATCTAAAAACCTCGACACAAAAATTTACACAGTTGAATTCAAAAGATTAATATTATAATTTTCTATAAACCTCGACACAAAAATTTACACAGTTGAATCCAAAAGCTTAACATTATAATTTTCTATATTATTAACATTTGATGTTATGTTAATAATATTTTAATATTTTTCAATAATTTATAAGTTTTCTAAATAATTTTTCATTATTTTCAATAATTTATAAAAAAATAAAAAAATTAATTGATTGTTATGTTTCTTTGAAATGAAGAGTTTTACTATGTAATTTTTCACATTCAATTTAATTTATTTAAAAGACTACTTATATTGATTTATTTTTTCTCTTTTAATATTTATTATTCTTTAAATATTATTTTTTGAAGTGATCAATTCGTAATATTATATTTATTTCTTATTAGTTATTTAAATATTTATTCAATTTTATTTTATTTTTTATATTTGATCAACCAAATATTTAAATCTTCCATGTTACTATATTTGATGTTATGTCAATAGTGTTGTCAATATTTCTAATAATTTTAAAAATAAAAAAAATGTTTAATTTTTTTATTGACTATTGTGTTGTTTTTAAACAGTGAATCACATCATATTCATTATAAATGACAATTAATGAAAAAAAAAACATCTTCTAATCTCCCTAAATATTATCTAGGTGAAGTGACCAAAACATTATATTATTTGTATTTCTTACTTGTGTATGAATACTAATATTGTCATGAAAACTAGCATCTTATTGAGGTGATGTGTCTTTATTAGAACTTTCTCACTACTAGAGTTTTGACATCATATGTCTCAATCTCACATCATTTAAATAAAAAATAGAGATGGTCAAGAATAAGATTTCATTTGTAGTTGGTTAGTCATATATTTACTATGAATACTCAACTTCTACTCTCAAAAACACCAAAAATTGTACAACCCAACAATTTTGTGTCTGTAGTATTTATATGCATGATTCTAGTTATATAGTCAATTGATTTGAAAGTTTTGTGGTGGCATTTGGACAATAGAAATAGTAGTAGGAATGGTGTTCCCACCTAGGTGCTAATATAAATAAGCATTTTAAAATGACTCCAATTATGTTCGTTGATGCCTTTTTCCTTAAGGTCATAAGCCTCTCCAACCCATATGGGTTACTCCAATTGAACATGAATGAAACATTTGTAGCAATAGGCATAGATTACATGAAAGGCATAGTGGGATTGGTGAAGGGTTTTTTAAGAAAAAAAAAATGAATAGAAGAACATAAAAAACCTATAACAATTAAGCAAAACACACATAATTGCACATAAAAAACAATAAATTATGTGGTTCACCAGTTTTTGGTTACATCCATGGGAAAAGTAAGGTATCAATCTCTTTATTGATAGCAAAAATTACAGAGAATTTTTCAACATAAGTCAAATGTTTCAATCCCAAATTTATGCAAGACACGTCAATGCAAACGAAGAGTCCAAAACTGAGGATGTGAATGATTTAATAGACTCAATGTTTGACAATTGGCAATTGGACTTCACACAACCAAACATGGTTTACTCGAGATTAATATTGTGTATCTTTGATTATGAGAGTTTTGCAAACTCTTTGTGAAAGCTCAAGGACATGAAATTTTAATGTATCTTTAATATTGGGAGTTTTACAATTTTTTTGTGAAAGCTCAAGCACGTGAAATTTTAATATATTATTCTTTTGTATTGGCATATACAAATGAATGGGACTAAAATATAACTTTTTGTACTTCGTGTTATATAATCCAAATAGACATGTATTTAAAATGTATTAAAGAGCAAGTTATCTAACTTAAATTCACATCATAAACTATATGTAATTTAACTTTAGAAAATAACAATATTCTTGTTATTTAAAGGGAAGATTCACAACTCTAAATCATATATTTTCTATTGAAAGTTAAAGCAGTTGAACTAAAAACTAGAAATCTCCATAATTGTATAGCAAAATCATAGGTAGAATTGGAAGAGTAATAGAAATAAAGGTAGCTATTAAGTTATCAAGGAAGTGGTGTTTTCACAAGAAGTCAAATTATGTGATATTTCATGAGGATTCAATTGTGTAATTTTTGAGTTAGACTTATTGACCCATGATGTTTCATGAGTGGTCCACAATAAACTATCTCTAATGATCATGAATGATCCACTTAGCACTTATAGCATCTAGGTGATACTTGTAGGGGCGAAGCATCAAGATTTCCCAAGAGATCACACATCCCAAAAAACCTTTAGCAAGTGTTATGCCTTATGAAATATTTATTATAGAGCTCATTTAAAGTTTATTAATTTTCTAGGAGGTGGCAGCTAGCTAATTGGGTTTGATTTCATAGTTAAGTGTGCTTGAGTTAGAGTAGTATTGGGACAGATGACCTCTTAGGAAGTCTCAATGTTTCACACCTATGAGTATCATTTAGATGCATTGAGTGTTATATAGAGCATTCATGATCATAAGAGATGGATTCTTGTGAACCACTACTCATGAAATATGGGTCAATGAGTGACTCAAAAACTATGTCATTGAATCCTAGTAAAATATTGGATATTAAGTTGTATGGACCACATAATTTTTAAAAGATTATAAATTATAAATAATTATAAATTCTAGTTAAAGGTTCGTTATGCTTAAAATTAAATTTTCATATATTTGATTTACCAGTTTTTATTTTATGTATTTTTTATTGACTCAAATAAATTAGATGCCTTCTTTATATCAAATGATTTCTACAAAAATACTACAATAGACTTCCCTACAAGATACCATTTCAAACTCTTTAACAAAATGAATTTTGAATCTTTAATTAAAAAGTTTCATCATTCCACTAGAAAACCTACAAGATCTTTCACAATAAATTGTTTTTTGTCTTATACTTAACTAATAATTACACAAGGAAATTTAATTTTATAAACAATCCTGATAACCCCTATTTACAAATCAAATGTTATTTCATTTAATAGACCATAACTCAAATCAATATGTAATTTAAATCGACAACTCATACATGGAAACTTGATGCAAGCTATTTTTCTTATTATTATTCAATGGACATATAATTTTAAATAAAAATTATAATTAAAAATGTAAACTAATAATAGTTTGAAAGTTTTAATAATTATTGTATGGGAGTAATCTATGTCTACATAAATATTCTAGGTGTATTAATTAAATTATAATAAATAAATAATCTAACCTAAGAGAAAGAGTTAAGACTATTCATGTTCTAAAATAAATGTATAAAATTTTAAATAATTAAAATAATGATATTTAGCTTCCCATGACAACTTTGTTGGCGAAGTTGTCAAGATGTGCTAATGAGATTAGGCATTCTTAGAGCATGTCTAGGTTGGCACAAGCTCCCTGAAACTATGGCCAATTTAATATGTCGTCCTAGCTCACGTATGAAGAGGCATCTCATGTTGAACGGTGATATGAGGTGTTAAATTCCCTACTTAGTTGATTTGAGTCAATAAAAAATATATAAAATAAAAACTAGTAAATCAAATATATGAAAATTTAATTTTAAGCATAAAAAACCTTTAACTAGAATTTATAATTATAATTTATAATTTATAATCATTTAAAAATTATGTGGTTCATGGGCGGGGGCCCTAGCTCGGTTGGCTAAGTAATTCCGTTGCGGCTCTGGCGTCACGAGTTCTAGTCTCCCCCGTCCCATATGCCAGGGCGTGTCGGGGTCAGTCACGTTAAAAAGTTTACAGGTGCACTATGTGGTTATACAACGTAATACCCTAATATCCAATTTTATTAGGATTCAATTACATAGTTTTTTAGTCAAACTCATTGACCCATATTTCATGAGTAGTGGTTCACAAGAATCCATCTCTCATGATACTTATTTTATGTTCGTTCAAGTTGGTGAGGGTAGAATGGAGATGCCAATTCAATTAGTGAGAAGAGATTTCCACAAGCCATGAAAATTATTGGCAAATGCTTCTGGATTAGATCGTGTTCAAATTTTTGCATCAACGTTTCGGATCACACTTTGTGATCCATCATCAAGATGAAAACAAGAGAATAAGAGGAGTGAAAAAATGAATATTTTGCAGATCCAACAAGGCATAAAACAAGGCATAAAATGGTTGGAAAGGAGGAGAGATGAGGGGGGCCACAAAAAACAAGACACCAAATTAAGTGCAAAAAAGACAAAGAAAGAAGAAAGAACTAAGAAATAAGAATTAAAAAGAAAATTAGTAAATACAAAAGTAGAATAGAAGAAAAACTCAAGAATTAAAATTAAAAGCCGGATTTAAAATTATATACAATGAAAAAGGAAAAACTAAGCTAATTGAATGTGTTAAAAATAAATACAAGAAGAATAAAAACAAAACATTAGATATCCAACATAAAATTAGCTAAACATAGAAATTATAAACAACTCAAGAAAGAAACCAAATAAAAAGGACAAACAAGGAAAACCAAAAACTTACAAAAAGAAATAAAACTAACAAAAGGCAAAACCATAATTCCATAAAATTACAAAATGAAAAGAGGCAAAATAAATCATAAAAGATAAGACAAAAAGAGAAGACAAAAAAATTAAAATAAAATAAAAGAGGTAAATGAATCAAAAAAGAAAACAAAAATACAAGAATTTTACAAAAGAATTCAAAACATTGATGCAAAATATTCATTTTTTCACTCCTCTTGCTCTCTTGTTTTCATCCCGATGATGGATCACGGAGTGTGATCCGAAACGTGTATGAAAAAATTTGAACACCTCTTGTTCTCTTGTTTTCGTCTTGATGATGGATAACGGAGTGTGATCCAAAACATTGATGCAAAAATTTGAACACTATCTAATCCAGAAGCATTTGACAATGATGCCAATTCACTTAACTACAACCGGTAAGCAATGGGCATTCTTGGCGAAAATCATAGGTAACAGATTAAGGTCAGTGTTTGTGGAGGATGACGTGCTGGTTGTGGTGGCAATCAAGCTGATTTTAGGGAGAGAATTCATGGTGTTCTCAAAACGTTACATAGTGAATGTGGATATTTCTTCTCGATTCTTTTCCGCACTTCTCGACTTGGAAACGCTGAAGGCAATGACTCTGTTGATTGCTCGCAAGCTCCAGTGATGGTGGAATTATTGGTGGGTGTGGAAGATGCGATCATAATTGCAGAACTTGACATAGGAATGTTGCGTCCCTGGGACTGTCTAAAATGGTCTTATCTGGTGTGAGGGTCAAGCGGTACCCATTTCCATTGGATGTGAAAGGAATTGCGCTCTTGGAGCACAGGGCCAGGGTTGCTCAGGGTGAGGAGTTTTTGAAGCATTTTCTTTACTTGGAGCTGCAGACTGGAGGGGTCAATTTCATGAGTATTTGATAAATGAAGGTGTAGAATTTGACTGAGGATATGGTGTATGTCATTTTGTATCTCTTTTTGGCGTCTAGATGTTGTTTAAATCTGGGTTATGTTCGATGTTTGGTGTCTATGTTTATCTCTGTTTTGTGTTTGTGGGGTTGTCTTCTTTTGAAGTGCTCGATTCATGGCACTTGTTGGTGCTCTGTTGGGGTGATGAGTGGGGCGGCAAGTTGTTGTCTTGTCTGAATGCAATGTATGTCAGGGGCTAATCATATGGTGACTTTTTGTCGACACTGCTAAAGGCGAAACAATGTAAAACTATTTTTTTTATATCAATACAAACTTTGTTTATGTACCCAAAAATAGATAATGATACTTAGCTATAAATTCAAGGTGAAACGATGTAAAACTATTTTTTTGATATCAATACAAACTTTGTTTATGTACCCAAAAAAAATAATGATACTTAGCTATAAATTCAATGTCAATTTGATTGATATATGCCACCAATTGATTCATCAATGTGCCAAAATACCAAAACTTGTTAAAAGATAGTTTTTGGATGAGTGAAATTATTGTTTGATGATATGGTTCACTTAAGTGATTGTGGAATTATCTCTAGGATTTAAACTTAGTTGAATTTTGTGTTAGGGATCTACTTGACTTGATGTCTATAATTTAGTCCAAAATGTGTCATGTCAATAGACACCATTTAGGAGCCATTTAGGAGCTTGCTAGGAACTAAGATTATTTTATTTTGGCCAAACTCATGTTACCAAGTCAATATTTTGACACAACGATAGAATACAATAGGAAATCATATAATATGCATAGTATGTTAATGCAATATTAATATTGAAATCATATTATGATTAATTCTCAATGATTAAGAACTGGATGAAATGAATTAAAAAATTTCCTTTTATAAATACCTTATCATGAAATTTGAAATGTTTCATTCTTTTATCAACTCATAATAGGTAATTGGAGGTAGTTAGCAAGGGGATAAATTTGAAATTTAAACTTTTAGAAGTTCAAGAAACATTCATTGATGTAGTAGGAAATCAACCCTCATTCACAAACTCACAACCACGTACTTGATGCAAATCAAAAATTTGTTTGCAACAACACAAAAATTTGTAGGAAGTGTCTTAGTTTCTCATTCAAACTCTCTTGAAATCACATAAAAAATAAAGCAATTCTTAAATTTCATTATTTTGCAGCCATATTAGATGATCCAAACCATTACAAAACTTATATAAATAAAAAATATAACAGCAAAAATCAACTACAATGTGATCTCCTTCAATCCAACTTCTTTTACAAGATTCTAACTTTTTCATCCTATAAAATTTCATAGGAAACATTTGCTGCAATAAACATTTGTATCACCAATCCTTTTGCTACTGGAAAACCTCTTCAAACCTTCCATGTTACTAATGTTTGATGTTATGTCAATAGTGTTGTCAATATTTCTAATAATTTTATAAATAAAAAAAATGTTTATTTTTTTTATTGACTATTGTGTTGTTTTTAAACAGTGAATCACATCATATTCATTATAAATGACAATTAATGAAAAAAAAAACATCTTTTAATCTCCCTAAATATTATCTAGGTGAAGTGACCAAAACATTATATTATTTGTATTTCTTACTTGTGTATGAATACTACTATTGTCATGAAAACTAGCATCTTATTGAGGTGACGTGTCTTTATTAGAACTTTCTCACTACTAGAGTTTTGACATCATATGTCTCAATCTCACATCATTTAAATAAAAAATAGAGATGGTCAAGAATAAGCTTTCATTTGTAGTTGGTTAGTCATATATTTACTATGAATACTCAACTTCTACTCTCCAAAACACCAAAAATTGTACAACCCAACAATTTTGTGTCTGTAGTATTTACATGCATGATTCTAGTTATATAGTCAATTGATTTGAAAGTTTTGTGGTGGCATTTGGACAATAGAAATAGTAGTAGGAATGGTGTTCCCACCTAGGTGCTAATATAAATAAGCATTTTAAAATGACTCCAATTATGTTCGTTGATGCCTTTTTCCTTAAGGTCATAAGCCTCTCCAACCCATATGGGTTACTCCAATTGAACATGAATGAAACATTTGTAGCAATAGGCATAGATTACATGAAAGGCATAGTGGGATTGGTGAAGGGTTTTTTAAGAAAAAAAAATGAATAGAAGAACATAAAAAACCTATAACAATTAAGCAAAACACACATAATTGCACATAAAAAACAATAAATTATGTGGTTCACCAGTTTTTGGTTACATCCATGGGAAAAGTAAGGTATCAATCTCTTTATAGATAGAAAAAATTGCAGAGAATTTTTCAACATAAGTCAAATGTTTCGATCCCAAATTTATGCAAGACACGTCAATGCAAACGTAGAGTCCAAAACTGAGGATGTGAATGATTTAATAGACTCAATGTTTGACAATTGGCAATTGGCCTTCACACAACCAAACATGGTTTACTCGAGATTAATATTGTGTATCTTTGATTATGAGAGTTTTGCAAACTCTTTGTGAAAGCTCAAGGACATGAAATTTTAATGTATCTTTAATATTGGGAGTTTTACAATTTTTTTGTGAAAGCTCAAGCACGTGAAATTTTAATATATTATTCTTTTGTATTGGCATATACAAATGAATGGGACTAAAATATAACTTTTTGTACTTCGTGTTATATAATCCAAATAGACATGTATTTAAAATGTATTAAAGAGCAAGTTATCTAACTTAAATTCACATCATAAACCATATGTAATTTAACTTTAGAAAATAACAATATTCTTGTTATTTAAAGGGAAGATTCACAACTCTAAATCATATATTTTCTATTGAAAGTTAAAGCAGTTGAACTAAAAACTAGAAATCTCCATAATTGCATAGCAAAATCATAGGTAGAATTGGAAGAGTAATAGAAATAAAGGTAGCTATTAAGTTATCAAGGAAGTGGTGTTTTCACAAGAAGTCAAATTATGTGATATTTCATGAGGATTCAATTGTGTAATTTTTGAGTTAGACTTATTGACCCATGATGTTTCATGAGTGGTCCACAATAAACTATCTCTAATGATCATGAATGATCCACTTAGCACTTATAGCATCTAGGTGATACTTGTAGGGGCGAAGCATCAAGATTTCCCACGAGATCACACATCCCAAAAAACCTTTAGCAAGTGTTATGCCTTATGAAATGTTTATTATAGAGCTCATTTAAAGTTTATTAATTTTCTAGGAGGTGGCAGCTAGCTAAGTGGGTTTGATTTCATAGTTAAGTGTGCTTGAGTTAGAGTAGTATTGGGACAGATGACCTCTTAGGAAGTCTCAATGTTTCACACCTATGAGTATCATTTAGATGCATTGAGTGTTATATAGAGCATTCATGATCATAAGAGATGGATTCTTGTGAACCACTACTCATGAAATATGGGTCAATGAGTGACTCAAAAACTATGTAATTGAATCCTAGTAAAATATTGGATATTAAGTTGTATGGACCACATAATTTTTAAAAGATTATAAATTATAAATAATTATAAATTCTAGTTAAAGGTTCGTTATGCTTAAAATTAAATTTTCATATATTTGATTTACCAGTTTTTATTTTATGTATTTTTTATTGACTCAAATAAATTAGATTCCTTCTTTATATCAAATTATTTCTACAAAAATACTACAATAGACTTCCCTACAAGATACCATTTCAAACTCTTTAACAAAATGAATTTTGAATCTTTAATTAAAAAGTCTCATCATTCCACTAGAAAACCTACAAGATCTTTCACAATAAATTATTTTTTGTCTTATACTTAACTAATAATTACAAAAGGAAATTCAATTTTATAAACAATCCTGAAAACCCCTATTTACAAATCAAATGTTATTTCATTTAATAGACCATAACTCAAATCCATATGTAATTTAAATCGACAACTCATACATGGAAACTTGATGCAAGCTATTTTTCTTATTATTATTCAATGGACATATAATTTTAAATAAAAATTATAATTAAAAATGTAAACTAATAATAGTTTGAAAGTTTTAATAATTATTGTATGGGAGTAATCTATGTCTACATAAATATTCTAGGTGTATTAATTAAATTATAATAAATAAATAATCTAACCTAAGAGAAAGAGTTAAGACTATTCATGTTCTAAAATAAATGTATAAAATTTTAAATAATTAAAATAATGATATTTAGCTTCCCACGACAACTTTGCTGGCGAAGTTGTCAAGATGTGCTAATGAGATTAGGCATTCTTAGAGCATGTCTAGGTTGGCACAAGCTCCCTGAAACTATGGCCAATTTAATATGTCGTCCTAGCTCACGTATGAAGAGGCATCTCATGTTGAACGGTGATATGAGGTGTTAAATTCCCTACTTAGTTGATTTGAGTCAATAAAAAATACATAAAATAAAAACTAGTAAATCAAATATATGAAAATTTAATTTTAAGCATAAAAAACCTTTAACTAGAATTTATAATTATAATTTATAATTTATAATCATTTAAAAATTATGTGGTTCATACAACCTAATATCCAATATTTTATTAGGATTCAATTACATAGTGTTTTAGTCAAACTCATTGACCCATATTTCATGAGTAGTGGTTCACAAGAATCCATCTCTCATGATGCTTATTTTATGTTCGTTCAAGTTGGTGAGGGTAGAATGGAGATGCCAATTCAATTAGTGAGAAGAGATTTCCACAAGCCATGAAAATTATTGTCAAATGCTTCTGGATTAGATCATGTTCAAATTTTTGCATCAACGTTTCGGATCACACTCTGTGATCCATCATCAAGATGAAAACAAGAGAATAAGAGGAGTGAAAAAATGAATATTTTGCAGATCCAATAAGGCATAAAACAAGGCATAAAATGGTTGGAAAGGAGGAGAGATGAGGGGGGCCACAAAAAACAAGACACCAAATTAAGTGCAAAAAAGACAAAGAAAGAAGAAAGAACTAAGAAATGAGAATTAAAAAGAAAATTAGTAAATACAAAAGTAGAATAGAAGAAAAACTCAAGAATTAAAATTAAAAGCTGGATTTAAAATTATATACAATGAAAAAGGAAAAACTAAGCTAATTGAATGTGTTAAAAATAAATACAACAAGAATAAAAACAAAACATTAGATATCCAACATAAAATTAGCTAAACATTGAAATTATAAACAACTCAAGAAAGAAGCCAAATAAAAAGGACAAACAAGGAAAACCAAAAACTTACAAAAAGAAATAAAACTAACAAAAGGCAAAACCATAATTCCATGAAATTACAAAATGAAAAGAGGTAAAATGAATCATAAAAGATAAGACAAAAAGAGAAGACAAAAAAATTAAAATAAAATAAAAGAGGTAAATGAATTAAGAAAAAAACAAAAATACAAGAATTTTACAAAAGAATTCAAAACGTTGATGCAAAATATTCATTTTTTCACTCCTCTTGCTCTCTTGTTTTCATCCCGATGATGGATCACGGAGTGTGATCCGAAACGTGTACGAAAAAATTTGAACACCTCTTGTTCTCTTGTTTTCGTCTTGATGATGGATAACGGAGTGTGATCCAAAACGTTGATGCAAAAATTTGAACACGATCTAATCCAGAAGCATTTGACAATGATATCAATTCACTTAACTACAACCGGTAAGCAATGGGCATTCTTGGCGAAAATCATAGGTAACAGATTAAGGTCGGTGTTTGTGGAGGCAATCAAGCTGATTTTAGGGAGAGAATTCATGGTGTTCTTAAAACGTTACATAGTGAATGTGGATATTTCTTCTCGGTTCTTTGCCGCACTTCTCGACTTGGAAACGCCGAAGGTAATGACTCTGTTGATTGCTCGCAAGCCCCAGTGATGGTGGAATTATTGGTGGGTGTGGAAGATGCGATCATAATTGCAGAACTTGACATAGGAATGTTGCGTCCCTGGGACTGTCTAAAATGGTCTTATCTGGTGTGAGGGTCAAGCGGTACCCATTTCCATTGGATGTGAAAGGAATTGCGCTCTTGGAGCACAGGGCCAGGGTTGCTCAGGGTGAGGAGTTTTTGAAGCGTTTTCTTTACTTGGAGCTGCAGACTGGAGGGGTCAATTTCATGAGTATTTGATAAATGAAGGTGTAGAATTTGACTGAGGATATGGTGTATGTCATTTTGTATCTCTTTTTGGCGTCTAGATGTTGTTTAAATCTGGGTTATGTTCGATGTCTAGTGTCTATTTTTATCTCTGTTTTGTGTTTGTGGGGTTGTCTTCTTTTGAATTGCTCGATTCATGGCACTTGTTGGTGCTCTGTTGGGGTGATGAGTGGGGCGGCAAGTTGTTGTCTTGTCTGAATGCAATGTATGTCAGGGGCTAATCATATGGTGACTTTTTGTCGACACTGCTAAAGGCGAAACGATGTAAAACTATTTTTTTTTATATCAATACAAACTTTGTTTATGTACCCAAAAACAGATAATGATACTTAGCTATAAATTCAAGGTGAAACGATGTAAAACTATTTTTTTGATATCAATACAAACTTTGTTTATGTACCCAAAAAAAATAATGATACTTAGCTATAAATTCAATTTCAATTTGATTGATATATGCCACCAATTGATTCATCAATGTGCCAAAATACCAAAACTTGTTAAAAGATAGTTTTTGGATGAGTGAAATTATTGTTTTATGATATGGTTCACTTAAGTGATTGTGGAATTATCTCTAGGATTTAAACTTAGTTGAATTTTGTGTTAGGGATCTACTTGACTTGATGTCTATAATTTAGTCCAAAATGTGTCATGTCAATAGACACCATTTAGGAGCCATTTAGGAGCTTGCTAGGAACTAAGATTATTTTATTTTGGCCAAACTCATGTTACCAAGTCAATATTTTGACGCAACGATAGAATACAATAGGAAATCATATAATATGCATAGTATGTTAATGCAATATTAATATTGAAATCATATTATGATTAATTCTCAATGATTAAGAACTGGATGATCATAATGAATTAAAAAATTTCCTTTTATAAATACCTTATCATGAAATTTGAAATGTTTCATTCTTTTATCAACTCATAATAGGTAATTGGAGGTAGTTAGCAAGGGGATAAATTTGAAATTTAAACTTTTAGAAGTTCAAGAAACATTCATTGATGTAGTAGGAAATCAACCCTCATTCACTAACTGACAACCACGTACTTGATGCAACTCAAAAATTTGTTTGCAACAACACAAAAATTTGTAGGAAGTGTCTTAGTTTCTCATTCAAACTCTCTTGAAATCACATAAAAAATAAAGCAATTCTTAAATTTCATTATTTTGCAGCCATATTAGATGATCCAGACCATTACAAAACTTATATAAATAAAAAATATAACAGCAAAAATCAACTACAACGTGATCTCCTTCAATCCAACTTCTTTTACAAGATTCTAACTTTTTCATCCTATAAAATTTCATAGGAAACATTTGCTGCAATAAACATTTGTATCACCAATCCTTTTGCTACTGGAAAACCTCTTCAAACCTTCCATGTTACTAATGTTTGATGTTATGTCAATAGTGTTGTCAATATTTCTAATAATTTTATAAATAAAAAAAATGATTAATTGTTTTATTGACTATTGTGTTGTTTTTAAACAGTGAATCACATCATATTCATTATAAATGACAATTAATAAAAAAAAACATCTTTTAATCTCCCTAAATATTATCTAGGTGAAGTGACCAAAACATTATATTATTTGTATTTCTTACTTGTGTATGAATACTACTATTGTCATGAAAACTAGCATCTTATTGAGGTGATGTGTCTTTATTAGAACTTTCTCACTACTAGAGTTTTGACATCATATGTCTCAATCTCACATCATTTAAATAAAAAATAGAGATGGTCAAGAATAAGATTTCATTTGTAGTTGGTTAGTCATATATTTACTATGAATACTCAACTTCTACTCTCCAAAACACCAAAAATTGTACAACCCAACAATTTTGTGTCTGTAGTATTTATATGCATGATTCTAGTTATATAGTCAATTGATTTGAAAGTTTTGTGGTGGCATTTGGACAATAGAAATAGTAGTAGGAATGGTGTTCCCACCTAGGTGCTAATATAAATAAGCATTTTAAAATGACTCCAATTATGTTCGTTGATGCCTTTTTCCTTAAGGTCATAAGCCTCTCCAACCCATATGGGTTACTCCAATTGAATATGAATGAAACATTTGTAGCAATAGGCATAGATTACATGAAAGGCATAGTGGGATTGGTGAAGGGTTTTTTAAGGAAAAAAAAATGAATAGAAGAACATAAAAAACCTATAACAATTAAGCAAAACACACATAATTGCACATAAAAAACAATAAATTATGTGGTTCACCAGTTTTTGGTTACATCCATGGGAAAAGTAAGGTATCAATCTCTTTATTGCTAGCAAAAATTGCAGAGAATTTTTCAACATAAGTCAAATGTTTCAATCCCAAATTTATGCAAGACACGCCAATGCAAACGAAGAGTCCAAAACTGAGGATGTGAATGATTTAATAGACTCAATCTTTGACAATTGTCAATTGGACTTCACACAACCAAACATGGTTTACTCGAGATTAATATTGTGTATCTTTGATTATGAGAGTTTTGCAAACTCTTTGTGAAAGCTCAAGGACATGAAATTTTAGTGTATCTTTAATATTGGGAGTTTTACAATTTTTTTGTGAAAGCTCAAGCACGTGAAATTTTAATATATTATTCTTTTGTATTGGCATATACAAATGAATGGGACTAAAATATAACTTTTTGTACTTCGTGTTATATAATCCAAATAGACATGTATTTAAAATGTATTAAAGAGCAAGTTATCTAACTTAAATTCACATTATAAACTATATGTAATTTAACTTTAGAAAATAACAATATTCTTGTTATTTAAAGGGAAGATTCACAACTCTAAATCATATATTTTCTATTGAAAGTTAAAGAAGTTGAACTAAAAACTAGAAATCTCCATAATTGCATAGCAAAATCATAGGTAGAATTGGAAGAGTAATAGAAATAAAGGTAGCTATTAAGTTATCAAGGAAGTGGTGTTTTCACAAGAAGTCAAATTATGTGATATTTCATGAGGATTCAATTGTGTAATTTTTGAGTTAGACTTATTGACCCATGATGTTTCATGAGTGGTCTACAATAAACTATCTCTAATGATCATGAATGATCCACTTAGCACTTATAGCATCTAGGTGATACTTGTAGGGGCGAAGCATCAAGATTTCGCAAGAGATCACACATCCCAAAAAACCTTTAGCAAGTGTTATGCCTTATGAAATGTTTATTATAGAGCTCATTTAAAGTTTATTAATTTTCTAGGAGGTGGCAGCTAGCTAAGTGGGTTTGATTTCATAGTTAAGTGTGCTTGAGTTAGAGTAGTATTGGGATAGATGACCTCTTAGGAAGTCTCAATGTTTCACACCTATGAGTATCATTTAGATGCATTGAGTGTTATATAGAGCATTCATGATCATAAGAGATGGATTCTTGTGAACCACTACTCATGAAATATGGGTCAATGAGTGACTCAAAAACTATGTAATTGAATCCTAGTAAAATATTGGATATTAAGTTGTATGGACCACATAATTTTTAAAAGATTATAAATTATAAATAATTATAAATTCTAGTTAAAGGTTCGTTATGCTTAAAATTAAATTTTCATATATTTGATTTACCAGTTTTTATTTTATGTATTTTTTATTGACTCAAATAAATTAGATGCCTTCTTTATATCAAATGATTTCTACAAAAATACTACAATAGACTTCCCTACAAGATACCATTTCAAACTCTTTAACAAAATGAATTTTGAATCTTTAATTAAAAAGTTTCATCATTCCACTAGAAAACCTACAAGATCTTTCACAATAAATTGTTTTTTGTCTTATACTTAACTAATAATTACACAAGGAAATTTAATTTTATAAACAATCCTGAAAACCCCTATTTACAAATCAAATGTTATTTCATTTAATAGACCATAACTCAAATCCATATGTAATTTAAATCGACAACTCATACATGGAAACTTGATGCAAGCTATTTTTCTTATTATTATTCAATGGACATATAATTTTAAATAAAAATTATAATTAAAAATGTAAACTAATAATAGTTTGAAAGTTTTAATAATTATTGTATGGGAGTAATCTATGTCTACATAAATATTCTAGGTGTATTAATTAAATTATAATAAATAAATAATCTAACCTAAGAGAAAGAGTTAAGACTATTCATGTTCTAAAATAAATGTATAAAATTTTAAATAATTAAAATAATGATATTTAGCTTCCCACGACAACTTTGCTGGCGAAGTTGTCAAGATGTGCTAATGAGATTAGGCATTCTTAGAGCATGTCTAGGTTGGCACAAGCTCCCTGAAACTATGGCCAATTTAATATGTCGTCCTAGCTCACGTATGAAGAGGCATCTCATGTTGAACGGTGATATGAGGTGTTAAATTCCCTACTTAGTTGATTTGAGTCAATAAAAAATACATAAAATAAAAACTAGTAAATCAAATATATGAAAATTTAATTTTAAGCATAAAAAACCTTTAACTAGAATTTATAAT
>VDFB02260574.1:0-41963 GCA_007258455.2 Sequoia sempervirens | reverse complement strand
TTCTATGTGGTGAGCATAGGGGATACGGACATGGTTCTTGGTATACAATGGCTACACTCCATTGGTGAGTTCGCTATGAATCCGCAAACTATGGAGATGAAGTTTAATTCGGATGGTAAAAAGATTACACTTGGGGGAATGTCTAAGTGTGGACCATGTACAGTCTCATTCAAGAGGATGGAGAGGCTTATTAGACAGGACCAAGTGGAGTGGACAGCAAAATGTATTATTATGCCTACAGATACAGATACGGGGCAGCCTAAGAGGATATATCACCATGATGTTGAGATTTTGATGACTAAGCATAAAACAGTTTGGGAGCATACCTCCAGGGATACCAACTGATAGAGAGATGGAGCACATGATAGAGCTTGAGGAGGGGACAAAACCGGCGATTACTACACTTTATAGACATCCTAAGCGCCACAAAGATAAGATAGAAAGGGCAATTAAGGAGCTAATTGAGATGGGACACATTAGACCTAGTCAGAGTCCTTTCGCCTCTTCAGTGGTGTTGGCCAAGAAGAAAGATGGTACGATGCATATGTGTATTGATTACAAGGCATTGAACAACAAAACTATCAAAAACAAGTATCTGATCCCTCGCATAAATAAGATGATTGATGAATTACATGGGGCTCGCAATTTTTCTAAAATTGATTTGAGATTAGGATATCATCAGATACGGGTGAGAGAAGAAGATGTGGAGAATACGGCATTTAGATACCATTATGCACATTTCAAGTTTTTGGTGATGCCCTTTGGCTTAACCAACGTTGCGGCTACATTTCAGTCCTGTATGAAAAAGGTGTTTCATAATCATCTCAAGAAGTATGTTATTATAGTTTTTTGATGACATCATAATATACAGCATATCTTGGGATGAGCACATGAGGCATTTAGAGGAAGTGCTAACTATTTTGGAAGTCACTTTATGCTAAGGAAAGTAAATGTGAATTTGGGATGACTGAGCTTCTATATTTGGGCCATATAATTAGCGCTAATGATGTCAAGGTTGATCCTAAAAAGATCAAAGCAATTGTTGATTGGCCACCACCCACAAATCTTTCTCAGCTTAAGGGATTTTTTGGTTTATGTGGGTTTTACAAGAGATTTGTTAAGCACTTCTCAAAAAAAGAAGCACCTCTCACAGATTTCACAAAGAAAGGGGCTTTTAGTTGGTCAAATACAACACAACAATGTTTTGATCAGTTCAAGCAAATTATGAGTACTTGTTCAATTTTGGCCATTCCAGATTTTTCCCAACCTTTTGAGTTGGAATGTGATGCCTCAGGAGAAGGCATTGGAGTTGTTTTGATGCAAAATAAGCATACAATTGCCTTCGAAAGCAAGAAGTTAAGAGGAGTTGAACGTAGTTATTCTATTTATGATAAAGAAATGTTGGCCATCATGCATGCTTTGGCCAAATTCAAATCTTACTTGGTAGGAGGGAGGTTTATAGTCAAAACAGATCATAATAGCCTCAAATACATTTTGAATCAAAAAGATCTTAGCAATAGACAACAGAAATGGGTGAGCAGATTACAAGCATACGATTTTGACATTGTATATGTCAAGGGAAAGAGAAATGTTGTTGCTGATGCCTTGCCCAAGAGACCCCATTTGTGCTCATTGGTTGAGATTGGTGATAATTGTAGGGAGTTAATTATTGCAGATTATGCTAAGGATTCTTGGGCCACAAATATTATTGAAGGTACTACTCAAGATGACAGGTATACAGTTTTCAATGAGCTTATTATGTATAAGGGCAGAAGTTTTTTGGTACCCAATTCAAAGCTTAAGGCCAAAGTTTTGAGAGCTTTTCATGATGCCCCTATGGCTGGTCACTTGGGGTTCTTTAAAACATAGATGCAGATTCGCGAAAGGTTTACATGGAAAGGGCCTAAAAATGAAGTCCTTAAATATATTAGGGAGCGTCCTACATGCCAACAAAACAAGGATGAACACTCTTATCCGGTTGGGTTGTTGCAACCACTACCCATTCCTAATCAGAAATGGGAGTGCATTTCTATGGATTTTATCACAGAGCTTCCGAAGGTACAAGGTAAGGATTGTGTGTATGTGGTTGTTGATAGACTCACAAAATTTGCTCATTTTCATGTTATTTCAGCTACATATACTGCAGTACAACTAGCTGATCTGTTTTTTAAAGAAATTTTCAGACTTCATGGAATGCCTATGAGCATCGTTAGTGACAGGGACAGTAAGTTCCTGAGTCTTTTTCGGCAAGAACTCTTTAGATTGAGTGGGACGGAACTCACCCCTAGTACCACTTACTATCCACAGACTGATGGTCAATCAAAAATTATTAACAAGTGGGTGGAAGGATACCTCAGAAATTATATCTCGGGGCAGCAAAAGGCATGGGTGAGGTGGTTACACTTTATGGATATGAAGCTCCAAACTTTATTGATTTACTTTTTGGGGACAGCAGGGTACCTAAGGCTATAGACTTACTACAGGAAAGTCAAGACATAATGAAGTTATTGAAGGAGAATATGCAGCAAGCTCAAAATCAGCAAAAATTCTATGTTGATCAGCACTATTCAAAGAGGAGTTTCGAGGTTGGAGACATGGTGTATCTAAGGTTGCAGCCCTACAGGCAATCTTCACTCAAAAAAGGTGGTTCAAAAAAACTAAAACCACAATTTTATGGTCCTTTTCGAGTCACCAAAAGAATTGGAGAGGTGGCCTATGAGTTGGAGTTGCCAACAAACTGCAAAGTTCATAATGTTTTCCATGTTTCTCACCTCAAGAAACCGTTGGGACACAACATAATCCTTCTATCAACCTGTCTCCTTTGGATGAAGAAGGGAAACTTATTCTCATACCAGAGGCTATAATTGATATCAAGGAGCACACTCTTCGGAAAAGTGTCATCAAGGAATACCCTGTAAAATGGAAAAATCTTCCGATTGAAGATGCCACTTGGGAGAATCAACATATCCTGCAACATCCTGAATTGAAATTGCTTGGGGACAAGCAATTTTGGGGAGGGAGGACTATAATGTTCCCCCACTTAGCATTTAATTAAAAAAGATTATAGTAAATTAATGCTTTAAGTTATTATGTCTAAAATTTAATAAAGCATTAATTTATTCTAATAAGGGGATATAAGGTGTTTAGAGATAAAAGTAAACCTTTTAGTTTTGGTGAGTTGGGGCGTTAGAAGGTGAACATTGAAATTTAATAAAATAAAATTGTTTCAAGAAATGTCTCTAAATCGGCTAGCAATTATGTAAGAAGAGTGGTTTAGCATGGATGGGGAAGGATGTTGGAGGTATGCAGAAATTTTGGTTTTGGTGGATTATTGAGGCTTCTTTTCTCTATTGGAAACAGAGCTTTTGTAGAGAAATATTGCCTCCGGTGCTGTGAGATTCCCCCTGGGCAATTGTTACGTATTTACCATATCTGTGTAGATGATTAAGTTGACTCAGTACTTCATTGAAGACACTTTCAAAAGATTTTTTGGACTGGTTAATTCATGTTATGAAGACTTCATTGAAATTTGGTGAAAATCGTGAAACTTCGTCATGAAAGTAATTTGATTAAGCAAGCATAGTCATTCCGTTAGGAGTTGTGAACAACTAGTGAAGGCGGAATTGATGCATGTAAGTAGCATACATTACTTTTGTCGTAGTCGAGTATAGTCAGCCTTGGTCATAGTCGGCCTTAGTCGTAGTCGGCCTTGGTCGTAGTCGGCCAATTGCTAATAAAACTATAGTTAGTAAGAATAATATATGTCATGTACTTTCGGTAATCAAGTCCCAATTAACGATAATGTTGTTATGAAACGTCGTGTCGATTGGTTATCTAACTACCGCCGAACGTTATATGTAGTCAATTGTTGTAGTCGGGAAATAGTTATGTGTGGATGGTTATAGTGGATAGCACTGTTGAATACTCCTGTGATTGTACATGATGATATTGTTGATAATGAATAAAGCATCTGTTGTTCAGACATGATATATCTCTATTCTGGTGTTCTATTTTATGTTCTGCATATGATTTAGTTTGCTCAGTAGTACGTAGTATTTGAATTACATTGCGTAGGGAAAACAATGCAATGGGTTTAGATCAGTCAATATTGCCATTTGACATCAAAGGTTATTCCAAAGGATGAAGTAGAGTGTGCCTAGGCGTTCGTGCATTTCCAAGATGTCGTGATTTGCTATACAAAACTACTTGTGGAATGCCTGTTTCCAGTTGGATGTGTTTACCATCATGGCGTATATTGCATGAATGGTCGGGATGAATTTGTAACTCTTTCTACCGTCCTAGTCATTCTACAATTTTGAGTTGGAGAGTTTCAAGTCATATAATCGCGTTTGCAGGCCGTGTAATGTAGTAAGCCATTCGAATGTATACCGGCTCATTGTCAAGACGTGAGTTATTCTGAGGTGATAGAGGTAATTTCTAAGAGAGGTTAATCCCCTGTTTTGGTCGTGTTTTTCCTTAGGAGGCACTGAAAAAGATATCCAAGCATTACCCGTGTGGAAGATAGAATGTTTTGTGGACTTGCTGAAGCCGTCCAATCTATACGAGTTTGTAAATTGCAGGGCCATCTTTGTGAAACGAGAAAAATTATGGGAGACTCAATGAATGATTTAGACTGATATTCGTGTGCGTGGCAATTAGTTGAATCACTCTATTTAGTTGCAGATAAAAAAACAGTCATCTGATGCATATACGGGTATATATGTATATATTACCTGGAACGAATTTTCGGTTTCTTTTTCTGAGCATTTATTTGTGGTGCGGCCAGCTCCTGAATTGAGCGTTCTTATGTAATTTCCTAGCTAAAGATTTGAAGGTCAGATCTTTATGTGTTTCTTAACACATTTGAGCCATGTTCAATGATTAATTTTGTCAATACTTTGTTCAATTGAAATCTCAGTGGATTATTTTGGAAAAACTGTTATCTGTTTTCTTGCTTTTCTATAAATACAAAGAAAAATCCAAAAACATACAAAAAATCATTTTAAAATCGTCACATCATGTTATGAGAATTTGGAAAAAACTTATATCAGCAATTGGGGTAGCACATTTCACAATGGAGATTCCACCACCACTCACTGAGACCTGGGGTCATGATCATGCTAATGATCTAGCGAATGACCACTCGAGAGGGGGAGAGCCATAAGTGATGGACCCACAATAAAAAATAACAATGTTAAAATTTTAAATTTTAATACACCTTTCAATGTGACACAAAATGAAGCAGAAGTGCAATAGAATTGCTCTTTAAGTTAGAAGGGGAAGCTCCTTGCAAACAAAAACTAAACTAATTTGAACAACATATACTTGCTATTTACAATCTATGCAGTGTTTCTTGGGGTGGTTCATGCTCGAAACAAATACAACTAAAGGTGTCTTTCTGGATTCGCTTAAGAGAAAAGCTAAGATGCTATTCAATTCAAGGCAAAAGATTTTTAATGTTGTTTGACTAGAAACTAACCATATGATTACTGCACACTTATGTTGTTTAGCTAAATGCAAAGACTAATTAGTGCAAGTACATACAAGGACACAAATACTTTGGTAAATTAAATTAAGGGATCAGTAAGCCACAATCTCCAACTTTGAGTAAACCTATAATAGAAAGCTTGCAAACTTGTTAAAACCAATTTAATCTACCTCAACACACATAAAAAATAAGACAAAACATCTCAATGGCAATTTAGAAGCAAGATAGGTATTACTAAATTATATTGAATGAATAATGAATTTTGGATTAACAATACTTTATGAATAGCAATTTCAACAAAGTGGGCCATAAAAATTACTAGTAAGAAACTAAGTCCAAAATGGAATTTATTTGTAAGGCTTACAAAGCTATACATGAAAATAAATAAAGCTAATTACAACTTGTAGTGATGTCTACCATCTACACTTTGAGTAGACTTTGTTTCTATAGTAATTTAGTTACAAGAAAATTGGTTACCAATTAAGAGTCAGATTTGATGTCATGACCACCAAAAGAACAGCCCTAAGAATGGCGAACAATTAGCATCATTCCCACACAAATTATTAAGAGGATTGTATGCTGGAAATGAAGCCATTGACATCATTTACTCCAATTTGTAGCAAGCAATTCTAGAACTTGAAGAGAGAGTACCATGTTAGTGTTTTAATTTGTACCTCTTAGTGCAACACAAAACAAAACAAATGTGCTATAGAACTATTTTTCAAATTAGAAAGGAAAACTCCCTATCACTAAAAACTAACCTATTCTACACAAATACAGTTGTTATTTAATAATTTACAATCTTTACAATATTTTTTGGGGTGTTTATAATCATGTTAAATAAAATTAAATGTGTTTTTTTCGGATTCACCTAAGTCAAAAGGCTGAATAGACTTCAACACAACGCAAAAGTTTTTTATACCTTTTGATTGAAAAAAAATCCTATGACTACATGCTTCCACTATACAATTAAACGCAAAGATTGAATAATGCAAGTACACATAAAGAATTGGACAAGTTGAAACAAGAAGATGAGCACTTTGGTAAATTAAATTAGAGAAGCAATACAAATCCACAATCTCTAACTTTGAGCAAATTTGCAATACAAACCTTTCAATCATTGAAATCAATAACTGTAATATCTCTTACCCTTGTAAGAGATATTTTCCGATTTCCCTTTCTAGTTTGACAATGCTATGGTGTCAAACTATTCATGCAGTTTGGTCTCAAATGATTTAACCTTGGTATATGCAAGTAATCTAATATCCGTAACTCAATTTTCAGTTTGGATACATATCAACTTCAAATACACAGCAATTTTAAACCAGAGGCCATAACTTCAATTTCATTGTACATACATACATTCAAATACAATGCAAATATGTGCCAAGCATTTCATATGGCATCATATTGGACTAAGCTTTACACACAAGATTGAGTATCATTGGCTCTTTCCAGATTCACCACCTAATATGAATATAATTAAACTGTTGTCCTAATTCTTTAAATTATTTGTTCTCAAACTCTACTCTACCCTGAGAATATGATGCAAAAGTACTCTGACACAAGTCAAAATATGATGCAAATGGAAAACCTGATACCCATGAGGCATTAGTTTTGTTGTCGTCCATCCTCGAGATGTTGGATTCTGAAAACCAGTCGATTGAGTTCCAAACTCGATTTCTGTAATGTCGTAGGTGATCTTTTCTAACCTGAAAATATCATTTGACTAGTTCATCTATCAACTCTACATCACCTTTAACACATAGGAGTTTGATTCCCATGTCTTCGGCATCTTTGAGGCCTTGCAAAAGCATTTTCAGCTTTAGTTAATTCCAATTACAAAAATGGGTGCAATTGTCCTTTAGGGGAGATGATCAATTTCCCTGCTTTTGAAACTGTATTTAAACAACCTCCATCGAACTCTATCGTCCATGACCTTGTATTCTCTGTCGGTCTCTTTTCAGAACAAGCAATGTTCCGGTCTTCAGTTTTTATTTCTAACAAAGTCACACAATGACCAAGACTGGTTTCAGGCTTTGCTCCTGCTGGAACAGATGATTTGAGTATAACCTGCTTCTTTGCAACTTTGAGAATCTGATCTAGTTCTTCTGGATGGTCCTGAAGATATTCCAGTTGAGAGATTTGTACCTTGGTCTTCATCATGGAGGCTACGATGTCAAAATTTGTTGAAGACGTCTCTTGAGCAACTGGCATAGTAATCTCATGTGAAGATTTGGGTTTAGAAGTGAGAGGCACTTCTTTACCCTCTTCATTTGATTTCCGCCTTTCTTCTTCTTCTTTATGTGCCTTGAAATGATGAGCACGTCTGAACACAGGAGGAGCGTACTAACGGTATTCTTCTTGTTCATTGACAGGTTCTTTATCAAATTATCCCGCTGCGGAGTTGCCATCGAAGTTGTCTATTTGTGGTAAGACAACATTCGAACTTGGTGTTGGTACAAAACTAAAATTGGGAGCATCTTCAATGTATCCCATGATTTGGATCAATTTCAAGTTCTCTGGACATGTGGATCCGGTATGTGTATTATTGTCATGGAAAGGACAAAATACTGCACAGTGTGCAGCTTCAATCATTGATCTTGATGGAGACGTTGGCAACCGTGGTTGAAGATTATCTCTCTTTGGCTGGTACGGTTGCTGAACTGGAGATCTGATAAAACTTGCTTTCATCAAGCCGGAAGTGATCATATTATCCTCCAACTCAATGGCTTGTTCTTGCACACTCTTCAACTCTGTTGCTTTCGCTGTCTTGAGGAAGAAGGCTATCTCTGATGAAAGAGCATTTATGAAACAACTTATCAAAATCTTCGGCAATGGATCGAGTGTAGAAGAAATTCTTGTAACAAGACAATTAAATCTTGCTACAAAATCCCTCATGTGTTCGTTGTGTTCCATCTTTGAATTTGTGAGTTGGGCGAACAACAGATGACTGTCTTCAGCGGGCTTGAATCTCGCCAAAAACTTCTCACTCATAGTTGCCTAGCTTGTGATACTACCTAGCGCCAGGTGATTGAACCAATTGGCAACATTTCCCGCAAGAGTCTCGACAAAGAGACACACCACAATGTCTTCATGTGCTACGTGCAAGATGGCACAAGCCGTTGTGAATGCAAAAAAATGGTCCTCCAGGTGTTGAGTTCCATCGCCGTGAAACTGAGGAAAGCGCTTCCTTGACCCTTTAGGTAACTCATGATTTACCTCAAAAGCCAAAGGTCCAATGTTATTACCCCAAGGTAATGGGGGTGGACGTCGCCTGTCAGCATTATTGTTGTTATCATCCATTACTTTTTTGTGGATCATGCAATAGGATGCCAAAGTGTTATTCCAGTGAAATAAAAGCGTTTAGCTTTTCTTCAAGCTGTCTTGCCTCATGCCCCATGATGGGCGCCAGAAAACCGTTGGCGTAAAAACTAACACCTTTGGAGTGCAAGTCGGTACGGACAGCTATGCACACTGCATAATGAGTGCTCTTCAAATTAGGAGGGAAAGCTCCCTCGTTATGCAGACAAAATGCTTGAAAAAGTAAACTAAACTAATTCCTATCTTTTGTCCTAGCCGAAAGAGGCACAAGGTTAAGAAACCAAGAACGCTATGTTTTAAGGATTTCTGCTCGCAGTCACAAATCACAACCCAAACTAATCCATTTAAATCTATCCAATTCCCTCAAGAAAACAGAGCATGAGGAAATGGAGCAGGAATGTTCTATACGATAAACTTCAAGTACAGTCTCACAACGTGAAGGCAAGGTGGGCTCAACTATTTTCTTGGCTGGGAAGAAGTTTATTGGAAACAACAAATATACGATAAACCGGGTACAGATTCACAACGTGAAGGCAAGGTGGGCTCAACTATTTGCTTGGCTGAATAGGTTTATTATCACACACATCATACGATAAGCTTTAAGTACAGATTCACAACGTGAAGGCAAGGTGGGCTCAAATATTCGCTCATCCAAATAGGCTTACTAGAAACAAAATATAAAGGATAGCCAACTAGGGCAATAAATTGCATAGACGAAACACGCATACAATCCACGATCGAACTAGCCACTATATTTAACTAAGATAAGCATTCACCATAATAACAGCATGAAACGCGAGTGGCATAACAATTCATCATCATAATAAATACTCATGAACAAATACAGAAAAAGCAATATTACAAGCAAGGTGGGCACAGCAGATATTACTCTCTCGTGCAAAAGTTATTTACAAATGAGCAAAAGCTTTTATGTATAGACATTGAAATATGTAGGGAACCCTAAAATCACCTTGAGTCAACTACAGTCTTGCAATGCATACAAGATTTATTGCTAAACCCTAATAAAGGAAACTATACAGTTAATTGGAAAGCTATCATCAGTTAACCGGTACATTTAATCTAAAAATGGACAATGTGCAAGCATGCACATCCTTATTGAAAGCAAGTTAATTGGAAAACTACCATCAGTTAACAAAAACCCTAAATGAAACTCCAAGTGTACAAAGATGTCTCCCAAAATAGACATGCATGAGATGTGAAACAATGAGTTAACTCAGAAAGAAGCGTTGAGTTAACTGTTGTGTCTGATGTCTATCTTGAAAGGTGGGAACTGGAGTTCACTAGTCGTGATCTCAAGCAACTAACCTCTCCATGAGGTTGTTGACTGTATCATTATTAGGAGCATCACATGTTCTAACTGCCAATTCACTGCTTGTCAGCAACTCAAGCAATCCTAGAAATCTCCACACTTAAACTGGCATTTCACTGACTAGTAACTTTGGCGGCTCTGTAACTGAAGTGATGGCCACTATTTCTTCTACAGCTTTATGCTTCTGACGCTTCTCACATTTTCCACGCTTTTCTCTATGGAAGAGCGTTGCATGACGAAACTGCGAAGTTTGACCATGAACACTCTAGTTGTGAGAAATGCAAATGAACTTGCTGCACATGCAAAATTCCAATGGTATAAACGCTCTAGACCGGCCTTGGAAGACAATCAACTATATGAGGCATGAAACCATATGGACTTGAGTAACTACACCTGTCAACCCTCCAAATGCACTTGATACAAATCAGTGTTAGCTTTTCTGATGAAATCATGAATTAAGACCGATTTGGTCTTGAATTCAGTCTATGTGAAGTGCACTCTGAAAAACTCGCCCGTTGACTGTAAACACGGCTATGATCTAACAAATTTCTCTGGAAAGCAAAAAGTCACCTGCTGAGGCTAAAAATAGCTTGTCGGAGGGCAATTTTGTAGAAACCCCTGTTCTAACTGAACTCTGAAAACTATCTGTTTTTTGCTTGTTTTGACGTTTTTGGTTTTTTTGTGGTTTTTGTGCATAAATGGTAAAATGCGATTTTGCAAGAATTTACTAATAAATTCAAATTAAATATTGCAATGCCAAGAATGATGGAAATTATTGAATCTAACAATGCCAGACTGTTTATTGAACTAATGGAGCGATTACATTAAAGATCTGATAACATGCAAATAAAAAGCAACACTTTTTATTCATGAAAACCTAATATTGCAGCCTGATGATCTTCATGAAATGGTACGGCTGTAATAGAAAACACTTTCTCCCTCCGCCAAATGATCCAGAATGATGCCAGATGAAAATACCCCCCTGCTGGTGAAGACAGAGTGCTCAAAGGTCAAGCGCTTTTCCCAAGGTGAAAAGTACGACCTGGTACAAGGCAGTACGGCCCAGCAACAGCCTGGTACGACTCAGCAACAGTAAATACAAATCTGTACGGATCTTGAGAATGATATCTAGGACTTGGAAAATGGACGCCAATACTGTAAACCCATTTCCGGATGATTTCCAGACCAAAAACCCTGAAGATGAATCGACTGTGAAGCTTTGTGATAACTTCTGAATGAAGCTATCTCTCTGACTGGCAATAAATCAGCTGATATTTCACAGCCTCTGAACTGCACACACTGAAGATTGCATGTTCTCCAATGCAAGTTGAAAACTGGAACCCTTGGCTCTGTTCTCAGACGAAAGACTCAGCAAAAATTCGATTTCAATCATAATGAGCTCAAATCCCAATGAAAACCCTTATATCTCCTCAAAAGTTCGACTTTTCTCAATTAGGCATCATTTAAATAAATTTGAACTTTTCTTTTTAATTTTTCAATAGTTTCAATCTCACTTTTAATTATAAATTATAATTAAAAGTGGCCCCCTTCAATGATGGTCGACCCCCTTGAGACAAATCACTTAAGTTATAATATTAATTAATATTATAACTTTATAATATAAGCTTCGATAATTAATATTTAATTTAACAATTAAAATATTAGCTTCCTCAAAAATATGTCCGATTCAATTTTAACCGCCCGGTTGATGAAGCGGAGGATTCCCCGCGACATGACTAAACCATACCGCTAAAATAGTGGCGCCCAACACGCCAAATACCGCTAAAATAGCAAGTCAGCAAAAGATCAATGGAGCCTCCGAACGAAGCCAACCGGTAAAACTCGGCAACCGGCTGCCAAGCTCCAACAAGACCTCATCCATCCTATCAGCTCACGAGGGACGATAATAGGCTAATCATAAGCTCTGAGAGATGTCAACTAGAAGGGGACATGACAGTCCGCCCCTCCTGAAATTGCTTGTCCTCAAGCAATCTCAACTCTGGATGCTGCAAAATCTCCTCTCTCCCACGTAGCATCCTCCACTGGCAAATCTCTCCATTTCACCAAATATTCCCTGATAGTCCTCCTACGCAACTGTCTCTCTCTGTACTCCAGGATAGACTCAGGTACTAAAATCAACTTTCCCTCATCATCTACGGGAGGTAAAACTGCCGAAGGTACCACACAGTGTCCCAACGCCTTCTTGAGACGTGACAGATGAAAAACATTGTGGACCTTGCTCTCCGCCGGAAGCTCTAGCTCATAAGCCACCTCTCCAACATGCCTCAGGATCTTGAAAGGACCATAATACCGTGGCTTAAGCTTCTCTGAACCACTCTTCCTAAAAGTAGACTGACGGTAGGGCTGCAGCATGAGGTAAACCATGTCTCCCACCTCAAAAGACCTCTCTGTCCTCTTCTGATCTGCGTACTGTTTCTGTTGATTCTGTGCCTTAGCAATATTCTCCTTTAGAGCCCTCATAGTGTCCTAACTCTCCTGCAATAAATCTCCAGCACTCGGCACTCTACTGTCGCTCAGTAGCAAATCCAGAAAGCTAGGCGCCTCATAACCGTACAACGCCATGAAGGGGGACATCTGAATGGTCATGTGGAAGGTAGTATTATAGCAATACTCGCACAGACATATCCACTTGACCCACGCCTTTTGCTGCCCTGCAATATAGTTCCGGAGGTAACCTTCCACCCATTTATTCACTATCTCCATCTGACCATTAGTCTGCGGGTGGTAACTGGTGCTCGGTGTAAGCTCAGTCCCACAAAGTCTGAACACCTCCTGCCAGAAGTGACTCAGGAACCGACTATCCCTGTCGCTCACTATGCTCCGAGGCAACCCATGTAGTCTGAACACCTCACGGAAGAAGACCTCTGCTACCTGTGTAAGTGGTGGTAATCGGAAAGAAGTGGGCATACTTCGTCAGCCGATCCACAACTACATATATACAATCCCGTCCTTGGGCTTTAGGCAAGCCCGTGATAAAATCCATCGACAGGCATTCCCACTTCCTATCAGGAATCGGAAGTGGCTGCAATAATCCTGCCGAATACGTGTTCTCCTGCTTGTTCTGCTGACAAACAGGGCACTCACGCACATACTGAAGAACATCTACCTTAAGTCCTTTCCATGTAAATCTCTCCCGAATCTGTTTGTACGTTTTGAAGTACCCGGGATGTCCTGCTATAGGTACATCATGAAAGGCTCGCATGATAGTGTTCTTCATCTCTGATCCTGGGATCAAATAAATCCTGTTCTTGTAAATGATCAAGTCATTCACAAGCGTGTATCTGGTGTCAATCATCGATCCCTCAACAATACTGGATGCCCAAGTATCCTTGCATACCGCCACAATCAAATGCCTCCAACTCAGAATGTGAACTATAGAGCTTTAGATAAGGCCTCGCTGCGGAGAGAGCCGCTACCACTACATCTCCGCGCCTTTTGATGTAAGAGATATCAAAGTCATATGCCTGCAGTTTGCTCACCCACTTCTCTGACGATCATTGAGATCTCGCTGCCCCAGGAAATGCCTCAAAGTGTTGTGGTCAGTTTTAATGCAAAACTTACTGCCCACAAGATACTGCCTAAATTTAGCCAAGGCGTGCATTATGGCCAACATCTCCTTATCATAAATACTGTAAAGTCTCTCTGGCCCTCTGAGTTTTCGGCTCTCGTAAATGATAGGGTGCTTGTCCTGCATAAGCACCGCTCCAATGCCCTCACCAGAAGCATCGCACTGAAGCTCAAAAGGCTTCGAAAAATCAGGTAGTGCCAACACTGGACACGTAGTCATCAGCTCCTTGAACCTCACAAAACACTCATGTGCCTCAGGAGTCCAACAGAATGCACCTTTTTTCAACAAATCCGTCATAGGTGCTGCATGTCGTGAATAACCATTCACAAATCTGCGGTAAAAACCACACAAACCAAGAAATCCTCGCAGCTATGTAAGGTTCGCCGGAGTAGGCCAATCTATAATAGCGCGGATCTTCTCAGGATCCATCTGCACTCCCTCTGCACTGATGATATGACCTAAGTAGAGCAACTCGGTCATCCCCAAATCACATTTGGACTCCTTGGCGTACAAGGACTCCCTCTCCAAAATACTAAGCACGGTCTCCAGATGAGCCAAATGCTCCTGCCAAGTCTTGCTGTAAATAAGAATGTCATCGAAGAAGACAAGTACATATCTCCTCAGCAGTGAATGGAAGACCCTGTTCATGATGGACTGAAATGTCGCTGGCGCGTTGGTGAGCCCAAATGGCATCACCACAAACTCGGCGTCCACAATGACAACGAATGCGCTTCTTCAATATCCTCGGGCCACGGGCCCTTTGATCCGGGTGGATATCCGATCTCGTGTCTATCTTCGTGAAGTAGCATGCACCATGGAGCTCATCAATAAACTCATCTATGCGAGGTATGGGGTACCTGTTTTTGATAGTCCTCTTATTCGGGACTTTGTAATCTATGCACATGCGAAGGGTACCGTCTTTCTTCTTCACTAGGACAACTGAAGAAGCGAATGGTGACTTACTCGGTCGAATGTGACCCATAGCAAGCAGCTCCTTGATAGTCTTCTCTATCTCATCCTTCAACCTCTTAGGATGCCTATAAGGAGTAATCATGACGGGCTTAGCGCCCTCCTCAAGCTCTATAATGTGCTCAATGCCCCTGTCTGGAGGTCTCCCTGGTGGAATATCACTGAAAACCTTCTCATGCTTGACTCTCAACTGCTGAATGTCAGGATGATACTCAGTCTTATGCTGTCCCTCCTGTATAGGTGCCAATATGCACTCGGCAGCCCATTCTACCATGTCGTGTCGCATGAGTCTCTCCATCCGACGAAAGGAAATAGTCTTGACATTGCTGTCCCGAATGGCCTTCAGGATATGTGTCTTCCCATCCACATCAAAATGAATCTCCATGTCTTTGAGACGAAGAGTGACTTCCTCAAGGGAATGAAGCCACTTCATGCCCAAGACTAAATCGATATCCCCCATGTTCACCACGTAATAATCAGCCTTGAATTCATAGTTATTCGAGCGCAAGGGGAGATCCTTAATCATACGTTCACACCTGAGAGTGTAACCGTCGGCCACCTTAACCCTAATGCCTTCAAACTCCTCAGTTATGAGTCCGCGCTTCTCCACAAATCTAGCATCGATAAAATTGTGGGTGGCTCCTGTATCAAGAAGGGTAATGACCCTTTGTCCTGCCAAAACTCAACGAAGTCTGAATGAACCTTCCTGCTGAATGCTAGATAGTCGTGCCTCCTGAATTTGAAGCTCTGACTCTGCCTCTGCCTTAGGCTCTGAAGCCTCTGACTCTGACTCCTCAGAACTCTCCTGCTGTTCGAAATTCTCAGATTCCGACTCCTCGTAATAAGCCCACATCATTCGATTGGCCTTGCCCTTAGGCCGTAAAGGACAATCATGGTTGGCATCATAGGGACCTTTGCAGTAGAAGCAAAGCTTCTTCCTGCGTAGATCATTAAGAGCTTCGCGATCTAAGGGTGGTGCTGCTGATTTCCCCTTCGAGTCACTCTTAAAATCTGATTTTTCTCTATTAAAATCTGATTTCTCTCTATTTCTATTGAATCCCTTATTGTCCCGAAATGAAGAAGTGTTCTTGGAGTTAAATTTGCTGGATGGTGCTGCCAACTCCATACTACGCGCCTTCTTCATCGCTTCCTGTAGTGAAGGCGGATCAAATGCTTTGATCCAACCTCTCAATGGTTCCAACAGTCCCTCCATGAAAAGCACTACAAGACGCCTCTCTGATATATTAGGAACCATAACTGACAGTCACTGGAAGTCACCTATGTAAGACTCCAAACTATCACTCTGTCCCAACTGAGCCAAATCTCTGAAATAGGATTCTGGATCCTTCCTGTCAAATCGTTCCACCAACCTGTCAACGAACTCCTGATATGAGGTGATCCGATCGTGCTGGAGTGACACCATCCCGTGGTGCCACCAGTCGTAAGCTACCCCCTCAAGATGCAATGTCGCATACCTGATAGCTTCCCTCTCAGCCATAGGATGCAATGTGAGGAAGGTGTCTAGCTTACTGATCCAGGCCTGGGCTGTAACCTTGCCACTACCGTCGAACATCGCTAGAGTGAGTCTGTTTGTAGCATGCTTCAGATCATTATTCTGGTGTCTAGGTCTCCAATCCTGTCGACCTTTGTGATGTTCTCTCCTCTGTGTAATGAATCTGTCAAAGGTAATCCCCTCTCTAACATCAGGTGGTACTAACTCCCACTCCTCGTTCGCTGCCATAAGTGTATCTGCGAACAACTCCTCATGCTCCTCACCTGCAATAGCCTCATTGGCCTCCTGTCTCACAAAAGTCGGCCTAGTGGGCCTGTCTGTCATCCGTGAAACAGTCCTAGGTGCTCTTCGTGATCCTGCATCACTCCTGTCCTCGTCACGATGTGCTGACGGTCTCCTCGGCGTACCTAACCTCTGGAGTGCCACTGCTAACTGCTGTAGCACATCGTTGGACTGTCGTTGACCTGCTCGTAAATCTCTAAGAGTGTGTAGAACCTCTACATCATCCTGATCCCTAGGGTTTTGAGGAATATCTGTTCTAGGAATATCTGTTATGTCAGCCATGTTTCCCGACTGCCTGATCAAACCTTGTTGCTTGTCAATCAAGGCTCTCTTGCGAGTATAATACCTGTGTGGCCCAACCTCTTGTGGCTGCATAAGATTGCTAAACCCTCAGGATGGCAGGATTTAGCTCTGATACCACTGTAGAAACCCCTGTTCTAACTGAACTCTGAAAACTATTTGTTTTTTGCTTGTTTTGACGTTTTTGGTTTTTTTGTGGTTTTTGTGCATAAATGGTAAAATGCGATTTTGCAAGAATTTACTAATAAATTCAAATTAAATATTGCAATGCCAAGAATGATGGAAATTATTGAATCTAACAATGCCAGATTGTTTATTGAACTACTGGAGCGATTACATTAAAGATCTGATAACATGCAAATAAAAAGCAACACTTTTTATTCATGAAAACCTGATATTGCAGCCTGATGATCTTCATGAAATGGTACGGCTGTAATGGAAAACACTTTCTCCCTCCGCCAAATGATCCAGAATGATGCCAGATGAAAATACCCCCCTGTTGGTGAAGACAGAGTGCTCAAAGGTCAAGCGCTTTTCCCAAGGTGAAAAGTACGGCCTGGTACAAGGCAGTACGGCCCAGCAACAGCCCGGTACGGCTCAGCAACAGTAAATACAAATCTGTACGGATCTTGAGAATGATATCTAGGATTTGGAAAATGGACGCCAATACTGTAAACCCATTTTCGGATGATTTCCAGACCAAAAACCCTGAAGATGAATCGACTGTGAAGCTCTGTGATAACTTCTGAATGAAGCTATCTCTCTGACTGGCAATAAATCAGCTAATATTTCACAGCCTCTGAACTGCACACACTGAAGATTGCACGTTCTCCAATGCAAGTTGAAAACTGGAACCCTTGGCTCTGTTCTCAGACGAAAGACTCAGCAAAAATTCGATTTCAATCATAATGAGCTCAAATCCCAATGAAAACCCTTATATCTCCTCAAAAGTTCGACTTTTCTCAATTAGGCATCATTTAAATAAATTTGAACTTTTCTTTTTAATTTTTCAATAGTTTCAATCTCACTTTTAATTATAAATTATAATTAAAAGTGGCCCCCTTCAATGATGGTCGACCCCCTTGAGACAAATCACTTAAATTATAATATTAATTAATATTATAACTTTATAATATAAGCTTCGATAATTAATATTTAATTTAACAATTAAAATATTAATATCTTCCTCAAAATATGTCCAATTCACGAACCGTCTGAAGCTGATGAATAAGTGAGTGATTCTGCACATGACCAAACCATACTGCTAAAAATAGTAGGGGTGCTCCGCTGAATGCCAAATACTGCTAAAAATAGCAAGTCAGGCAAAAGACGTCCGAATGAGCCCGAACAAAAGCCAACTGGTAAAACTCTGACAACCGAAGCCAAGCCAAGCTCCAACAAGACCCTCTATCCATCCTATCAGCCTAGGAGGGTCGCATAATAGGCTAATCATAAGCTCTGAGAGATGTCAACTGGAAGGGGACATGACAAATTTTCACAAAAAATTCTGAAACGTGCGTTTTGTCTGGAAAATAATTCTAAGACAACCCACAATGTCAGAATTGCAAAAAAACACCGTTTAGCTTGACATGCAAGAGCTTTTCCGAAAACAACCACTGAGGGCAGCAGGGGCTGCGGAGGGCGATTTTCCGAGAAAATCTGAAATATGTGTTTTGCCCAAAAGATGATTCTAAGACAACCCACAACGTCAGATTTGAAAAATATCAACTTCTACTCCACCATGCAAAAGAATTTCATTTGAGAAAATCAAAGCTTCGAGAATCGATGCTCTAGAGTAAATTTTCCTGAAAAATTCTAACACATGGGTTTTGTAGAGGAAGCTATGTTGAACCAACCCAGATGATTTGTTTTGTCAAAAGCCGTTGAATTCTCAAACATGCGAAAGAAATTAAGACGAGAAATAGAAGAATTTAAGACAGAAGATAGAAGTTTTTAATGCTCTTCTTCTACTAAAATTGCCATCTTGTCTTGATGTTTGCTGATAAATCCAGACTTGTACCTGCAAAGGAAATCTGAGAACAATCTCTGTAGTGTCTTCGAATGTTGAATGCTGAAGAATTCGCCCACACAAGTGAGAAAATTCACTTTGGTCTTCAACTGTGTGAGAGAAGAATGGACGCAATCTTGAAAAAATGGAAGAATTTTTTGCTTAATGGCACCAACTACAAGAATAACCCTTAACAAACAAAAGAAGTCTTCTGATTGGACCCCTTCCAGTTTGACTGACACTGACTCGAAGTCCCGGAGAGAAAATAATATTAAAATATTCAGTTACCATTACATGTAATTTTGTAATTTAACATTAAAGAGGCATCAATATTTAATTATTGAAGAAAATGGCCATTTTAATGCTTTGCATGCAAAAACTAAATTAAATATTATTTTAATAAGTCAACAAAAATCTCAGCATTTGGATGCACTCAGCAAAATCCACTGATTCTGAAAAGTCTAAATTTGACTCTCCAGGTGTCCATTTGCAAAAATTATGAGATTTTTCACTAACTTCCTATTTTATAGCTCACTGAAAGTTACAGTTGCCCCTGTTCAACTTTGATTTCTGGATACCTGAGTGATGCTGTGACTAAACTGAGATATCCATCGCAAAGTCGTCAGAGCAAAGATGAAATGTCTGGTGGGAGCTGCAACTGCTAAAAACAATGTTTGACACCTCAAAAAATTAGGCGTCTTTGATTAAATTAATGCAAGGTCTCCAGACTTGGCCATTTCTCTGATATGCCATTTGACGCTTCAAACTACCGATGTCGGTAAACGATGAACCCCACTAACTGGATGATAGGTTCATTGCGTGACTGGAAGAATTCCACAACCAATTACGGTATGTAAGGCACCTGAAAGTTGCATTAGGAACCCCAAAAGCAAGGGCCCCCCTAGCCTATGAAGGTGCAATACTAATTTGACAAAAGTGTAACTTTCATTCGGACGCCATACTTTGACCCCTAACATCGGGAGCTAGGGTGCTTCGATTCGCGCACCATTAATCTCTCTGCTTAGCTAGAACAACTTACAAGAGATGTCTCTGGAGGTGACAAAACAAGAAAACTACTTCTAAGACCTCAAAAAGAAGGGGGCCTTTTCCAAGGGGATGTGTATTTTCCATACGCATTTTCCTGGTTGTCTGATTTCTTCAGCATTCTACATTGACCCTTCACGTGCGAGCGTTTTCCAAATCCCGGAGGCTGATGGCTGGACTCGTTGGATAGCTGGAGTAATTACGCACAAGTCTCGTGAAGACTGTGACTGCAAAAGACCCCATCTGGCAGGCTTAAAGGCTAGGCGCCCCTAGCCTATAGAGGTACAGGTGTGTATTTCTACATTTCTCCACCCTCTGTCTTACGTGCTCGGTAGAATTTTTGTCACGATCACTCAGTATGTCAGATCATCTCACGAATTGGTGCGTTGCGGAGCTAAACTAGATTAGAAAAGATCTCTAGAAGACAGAAACTGCAAATTCAATCATCTAAGGGGTTAAATTCAAGGGCACCCCTGGGCTACAGGGGCGTAGAAACTGAAAAATTTGACAGCCTCTGTGACATGCCACCTCCTCATACCTTCAGCTTCTGACTTCAATTTTTGGAGTTCTGCACTTCGGATGGCTTCGTTGGATAGCTCGTCAGAAAGCTGAACTAATTCTGAAGAGATTGAACATATTTGCAAGCACATGCAACCAAATCTAAGTCTTCAAAAAGAAGGGCACCCCTGGGCTACAGGGGCGCAGAAACTAAAAATTTGACAGCCTTCGATCTGTGTAACCTCTTCGTACCTTCTGCTTTTTCCTTCGACAACCGAAGTTCTGCAACTCAGATGACTTCGCTTGATAGCTTGCCGAAAAGCTAACTGAATTTCGAAGAGATTGAATACATCTGCAACCAAAAAGCACTGAATCTGGACCTTTAGAATGAAGGGCGCCCCTGGGCTACAGGGGCGCAGATTTTCTTTCTGCTTGAAATTTCCATCTGTCTCGTGCTAGTATCTTCACCGTTCTGACCACTGAATTGGCCTTATCCTCTGTCATGAAGTATCTCCTCAGCATCTCTCATCACAAAATGTCCTTTGAGTTCTAGGCTCAGGTTTTAACACCAGGCACTAACCAATTGTCGTTAACGAATGACATTACAATGACCAAAGTCCATACTTAACTTGCCCAAAAACTATATTTTGACATCATTTTAGCAAGGTTTAGAGTCTTTTAAACAAAATGCCTTTATGAAGCAAAAAATTTGGTTTGGGTACAACACAAGTTTGGAGTCTCACTCTTTAGCTTTTTTGGCCTAATAAAATAACAGCAATATAAATATTCAATGAGCAGCATCAAATACTCATATGCCCCCTTGCATACAGTCATGGACTTCCCTTTGATCGTCGATAAGCTCAAAATAATATCGATGCTTCCTTTCTTAATGTTCTGACTTGGTCTTTATCCTTTGATCCGATAGAAAATATGGCGGCTAGATTAATAGTATCGGACCCTTGCCACAATTTCCTTTGATTTGTCTTTATCGGCAGCCTATTTTATTTGTCTTTACCCTGACTTTGTCTGCATGTCTTTGTCTTATTGCCAAGTCAAACCACCTCCCTGCATCAGCCTTAGACTTCAATTCTTCCAGCGGATAATACAAGGCAATCAAATATGTCGTGTTTCCTTAATACTAGCGGCTACCACTGTAATTCCCGATATCTAGCTTCAATTGACTCATTTAGTCCTCATTACACCCGATCCTTTGGTTCCAATATCTTGTCTTATTCCAGCATAGACTTCCCTTTGTCTTAGATGGTTGTTATTAAAGAAGCGATGCTTAGAGGAAATTGCAACAGCCTAAAATAATCACTAATGCTATCGTTGTATAAAAACATCATTGCTCATACTTTTGTCCATATAGGTAATGAATACTCACAGTTTCACAGAATTGTCTATTCACACCTTATCAGTAGCATTTCATGTCTTAAATAATTTATGGAGTAGCTATTACACAAAGTCCTCAATAGCATCAATGCATCTACAACTTTATTAAATTCATAAACTGACACTATTCAAAATATCCTTAGCTAATATCTGCAATAATTTTGCAACTGTAGATCTAATATCACCTCAAACTGCAAAACCCTTCAATTCTGAGAATTACCATGAACCCCTGAATATGAAGGTAGTCATTTATCAAAATATCAAAATATCGATTTCACCTAATTTATCAAATAAACCTGGAAATTTGTCTTCGGAGAAGACTCACAAAATTTCCCAAAAACGCTCTTTGCAGCAAATTACTCTTGAAGCTCCAAAAAACTGATCAATTAAGCTCAATGTGAATCTTGAAGTAGACCCACCGAAGGAATTGGGTTTTGTCCAACCCTATAAATCTTTCTAAGGGTTTTCATACTCAGAAAATAAATTGAACCTATAATTCAAGCTTTTGCAATAATGCATAGAGAAATATCAACTCAACAATGGATGATCAAATCCTTTCCTTATTCCTCCTTTTAAAGGCACGGCTGAGTCTTCTAAAAGAAGCCAATTGTAACCACCTCCAGCTTATAGAAGAGCACTTTATTTAATAAAGTGATATGACAACATTTAATAAAGTGGCTTATAATATTTTATTATTTTTATTTGTCACTTTAATTAAATTAATTAAATAAAGTCATTCTTTTGATATTTATTTAAAATAGACAACTTTAAAATAATTAATTTAATTATTATTCCCTTATAACTCCATTATTTAGCTTATGGAATAAAATAAGCTAAATATCAATATCTGCAATTACTCAGAAAATGGGGACATTACATTAACTTACCTCACCACACATAACAAACATCTCAATAAAAATTTAGAAGCAAGATAGGCATAATAAATTCTACTAAACAAATACTAAATTTTGGACTAACAATAATGAACACTCAGTGAATAGCAATTTTAGCAAAAAATAAACAAGAAAATTACCATTAAGAAACTAAGTGCAAATGGTATTTATTTGTAAGGCTTACAAGACATTGCATGAAAATAGATAAAAGAAACCAACTACACTTCAACTTTAGCTATTGACTGCACATATGGCATGCAAATTTTATTAGAAAATCGTATCAACTAAAACTAAATATCAATTCTAGCAATCTCCAGTTAAGTTGTCAATTGAAATTATTACAAACTATCACTTAAAGGTCAGATCTCTTTCAAATAGTGCAATAGGCTAAAAATAGACTACTGGATAGGCAGCTCTAGATGATCCTGATGAAGCTTTCTCCCTACTCTAATCATGATGTATACTTTAGAACTCTAACAATGTGATGCTTGAATCTAAAAGCCCTCTTCTATTGAGTTCTCTACACAAAACCCAAATTCAAATATTGCTCTGAAGACTCCAAATGGTTTGACCAAAATCTCTAATGAAAATTCTCTTCGAGATTCCCCCATAACTCACTTTGCCAACTAATACTATGAGAATTGGGCGAAAATTAAATGCCATATGTAACAAAATCTATTTCAAAACCCTGCTGCAGAACTGTTCTTATGACTGATTTTGGTTTCATTTCAGCATTCTACTTTACTGATTTTGTTGTTTGTTCACCTTGAAATGACTACCAAATGACAGAAGAAAGGAGATTTTGGAAGAAAAAGACTGTTGTTGAGTGCTCTTCTGATTGACTTTCTTTGAAAAAAGGCACCATTCTGCTGTTTAAGACTGTCAAAACCCTGCCAAAAGAAACAAATCTGATGCTGTAATTGACATTCAGCTGTTGATAAAAAAGTCTCATTTTAGTATTCTGCTGTCCTTTTCTGCCACAACCTGCTCTGACTTAGATTTCTACAGTGTTTTAGATTCAAGAAATAAGGCACTTTGATCATAAAATTCCTTCTAAATCAATCACCCTCTTCCCATTAATGAAGATTTTGTCTTTCTGTGAATGTTGATCGGCAGCTTTCATAGGTGCACCCCTTTGTTATTAATAGCTTTTCACTACATTTAGTTATGGTTGGCTTCCTTTCATTCATTGGTGTGCCCCTGTTAATATGTAATAACACTTTGAAACTTGAATTTAAATCCTTTTGACAGGCACACACATTTCACTTACACACACACAAATATACTATAAAATAGAATTTGAACTTGCACATTTTGATTTCCTTTATTTAGGTTTGCGAGTATCACCACATGCATACCTATGAATATAAGTTTTTGAAATTTGAAATATCGTTTGATCAAGTGCACATTTGATCACCAAGTGTGCACCTATAATCACCAAGTGTGCACCTATGAACATGATTTCAAACTTGTATTCCTCTTTTAGGCATGCACCTTACACTCCCACACGTACTTTTGAATGCAACTTAGATTGCAATTTTCCCCCACAGGTGCATGCATCTTGCACTCCAACATGCACCTAACAATGGAAACTAAAACTTTAGACTTTGCCTTTTTACCCTCAACTCCAGGCATACACCTCAACACCATACTTTCCTAACTTTTTTATTTAAATGCCTCCTCTGCAAAGGTGCATGCTTTAGTTTCACACGTGCAACTCTACATTGAATTTGAAACTTGACTTGCATCACTTTAGTCAAGTGCACCCTTGACAACTAAATTAGCAAATTCTTTCAAATTTTGAACACAACTTTGATTTCCCCTATAGAGGCACGCACCTTTGAATGTAAACTCTATAGTTCAATTCATATGAATCTTCCTTTCAAGGGTGTACCCTTTCTATGCAAACACTTGAAATTCTAAACTCTTTCTTGTATTCCAACCACTTGTTTTGGTGGTCCCTTGCTTTGTATTTTTAACTTTTGTTCTTCCCCTTGGTAGGACATTTCTACGTTTCTCTTCCTAGAACTCTATTGTATACTATTGTTTCCCTTGAGTCCCACTGACCTACTTTTTGTCATCTATGGACATTAATACAATCTCTTTCTTTTCTTTCTTTCTTCACCAAGATAGGTAACACCGAGAACTCCTTTCCATGATCCTACAAACATTCAAAAAAGAGCCACAAAGACAACAAAACAAAACAAAAGACTAGACAATACCTGATCATCATTACTTGCACTTGGCAAAACAATAGGCATCAAATTTAAACTTTGTTGGCGTAACAATTAGCACCTTTAGAGTGCAAGTTGGTACGGACAGCTATGCACACTGTGTAATGGGTGCCCTTCAAATTAGGAAGGGAAGCTCCCTCATATGCTGAAATGAGTGAAAAGTAAAGTAATCTAACTCCTATCTTTTTGTCTCATCTAGAAGAGGCACAAGGTTAAGAAAACCACGAACATTCCAGCTAAGGATTTTCTGGTTTCGCAGATCTCTATCTACAACTAAACTAAATGCTTTAATCTATCCAATCTCCTCAAGAAAACAGAGCATGAGGAAACAGAGTAGGAATGTTCTTATACGATAAACTTCAGGTACAGATTCACAACGTGAAGGCAAGGTGGCACAACTATTTGCTCAGGTGGGAAGAAGTTTATTGGAAACAAACAAATATACGATAAACTGAGTACAATTTCACAACATGAGGGCAAGGTGGCACAACAATTTGCTTGGCTGAATAGGTTTATTAACATACACATCAAACGATAAGCTTTAGGTGCAGATTTGCAACATGAGGGCAAGGTGGCTTGGCAATTTGCTCATCTGAATAGGCTTATTAGAAACAAAACATGAAATAACAACCAGGAGAGTAAATTGCATAGGCCAAACACGCATACAATAAACGATCAAACTAGAAATTACATTTAACTAAGATGAACAAATACCATAAAAATAACATTTAGGCAAGGTGGTGCAGCCATTTATTATTACAGTAAAAGCTCGTGAACAGATGCCGAATGACAATATTACAGGCAAGGTAGGCGCAACATATATTACTATCACGTGCAAAAGTTGTTTACAAATGAGCAGAAAGCTCTTATTTATAGACATCAAAAGGTGTAGGGAACCCTAAAATCACCTTGAGTCAACTACAGTCCTGCAAGCACGCAACATTTCATTGCTAAACCCTAAATAAAGGAAATTGTACAGTTAACTGGAAAGCTACCATTAGTTAACCGAAACAGGACTCAACTGAACTGAACATGTGCAACATGCAAGTCCTTATTGAAATAAAAATAATTGATAACTAACATCTGTTAACTACTCCTAACTGAAAGTCTAAACTCCTGCGAAGATAATTCCAAGGAAGAGATATGCATGCATGAAATCAGCAATAAGAACTCAAGACTGAATGTCGAGTTAACTACTGCTCTTGACTATCCTTGAAGTTGAAAATAACTCTAGGTCCCAACTGGCGGATCACTCCAGATCATCACGGTCTAACACCTCATCCAAGAAGTGGTCGATTCCCTCATCCTCAGGTACTTTGACGCTGTCCACGATGATAACCTGCCTGCTCAACTCTCTGTCACCATCCCTGATTGCTCCCATGCATACTTTGACCTCTTCAGTTGCCTTTTTGAAACAAGTTGTCATCACTAAGATGTGATCCAACTTGGCTTCCACAGGATCTCCTTCGAGACTATCACAAACCAGTCCCTCAAACTCAGCTTGTACTACATCAAGTTCAACATACGTACCATCATCAAGATGATAATGGCACGAGATCTAAGTGAAAAAGTTGTTGATGAGTTTGAGAGCTCCAGTAACACTCTCTTTCAGTGTATTCAACCTGGAAGAGATTCTCTCCCATCTCTCCATCCTGAAAAGGTGTTGCTCTCTCCAAGCAAAGATCTTCCTTTTTCGCTCTTCCTTTTCTCTTCTTCTACCTCCATGGCGTCATATGCAACTACTAAATGGGATATGAGAACACGATCCTTCGCCATGCCTTCTGCCACAGTAATCTCGACCTGTTGGATCCCTCGACGAAGTCCATGCACATCACTCCTCAACTGATATAACTCTGCGAGAAGATGCAGACCTGTAACAATGAAGTTTTCAACCCAGTTGTCCAAAAGTTTACCATGATTTACTAACTGATCCAACTTCTATTGTTCTGCAGGTGTGCTTTGTGGAAGAACAGGTGCTCTACTTGGATTCCCATGAACAAGATCAGAAATATACTGTCAAAGTTGCCTAATTTCAACCTTAAGAAGCGCTTTATCTTCTCTGTCCTTCATGACGTGCTCTTCAAGATTATTAGTGATAATCTTGAGAAGGCTTACATTCGTTTCTCTAGTGCTCCTGCCAAGATTTGCTTTGACGAAGGTGAAATCACCAACCTCAACTTCATCCAGACTCTTACCCTTTGGTGGCATACCAACCTCTATGACAATCTTTGATTCTGGAGTCTTCTCAATCTGTACCTACTTAATTTTCTTGTTTGACCTTCCCTGATATGGGTCACCAAACTCAGACAAATCAAGGTGATATGAAGGCTCACGCCTCTATCCTCCCAAAGATCTCTAGAGCCAACACGAATGAGCAATATTATCATCTTGAGGAGAGACTATTGTTGTTGTATCAACCTATGGTCAATCAAATGTCTCTGATGCTCCTCGAACTGCTGGTTTCGGCTTTGAATCTATATCAATAGCAGGCGACTGTGGTGAAAATAGCGAACTAGGAGGTGAGAGATGCGGTTTAGCCTGTATGATTGTCTCTACTAGAACTTCAAGCACCCTTTCTACCTATTTCCATTTCCGCTTGCCAATACACCTCCCCTTTGTGTTTCCACTGAGTCTAACCCCTTCAGACAGCTTCAAGATAACCTTAACCAAAGGCCTTGACCTCGAAGTACCAAGTTAGTGAAGAAAACCCTACTGGCGGCTCTATGACTAGCACTGTCTTGCGCTTTCTCTTACTTTCCAAAAACTGCTTGCTGGTTTTGATAACTGATTTAGACAAGTCCTCAACGGAAGTACTCTCCTTGGCGTACCAATCTCACGAGCGAAGTGGCTGGCAAGCAACTTGATCTTTAAGGTATGAACTAAATAGAACCTCTCTGTCATCATTTGACAGACCCTCAACATCCTTTGATAGGTAATGAGCAATTTGAGCAATAGTAAGTCTGCAGTAGTGGCGTCGAGGAACTTCAAACTCATCCTCGCAATTAGCCAAAAAATCCACTAGTGTTGGCTTGTGTGCAATCCCTCGCTCTAACTTGGCTGCATAATGACCCAAAGGATCATAGGAACGCCTTTCAATATGATACTTGAGGTTGAATTTCTCAAGCTCGGTCTTCATAAACTTGTAATCAGCTGCAGTCCTGCATGTGAAAATACCCCATCCAAAAGAAAAGGAAACTGCTGACTTATAGCGACTACGAAGAAAAGAGTGAACATGTTGAGCTTGTCCGAGAAACTCCATGAAAAGGACTTTGTCTGATGGTTAACTCAGTAGCATCAGAGGCTCTCTGACATAACCATAGACTCGGATATATGTGAAATTGGGGAATTGAATGAACCAATCCACCCAACTCTCCATCACTCATTTTTCCTCTAGTGAAATACTGATGTGCATTTCATTGTTGAGATCCCTAACTGTCTTCATGAAAAAGTGATCATTCACCACCCTGAAATCCTGTTCAGCTTTAGAGAACTCCAATTGAGAGTAATACTCGTGAATGTGCTGAACATCAAGAGTCTCGTTAGTCTTCAATTGCTTAAAACTACCTTGAGATGCAACCAAGTAGACCAAGTAAGACACCATGTGAAACTCGTGGATTTTGAGGAATCCAGTAGTCTGCTGGTGAAGGCACTCGTTGATCAACATAGCCCAATCAAAGTGCTTTGTACCATCTGGGATCCTAGAAATGATGTAAAACATCCATGGTCGGAAAATATTAGCTTCTTCCTGACCTGTAACCCGATTGAGTAGAGTTATCAAAACAACAACTTCATCCTTGAATTCACCACGACCAACCTTCTTAGGCATGTTGGTCTTCTATATTTTCAACCATCTCTGAGCAACTTTCTTCTGTGATCTGTCTTGGTTTTCATACCATATCTTATCACAAGCTTCAATGACTATAGTGAAACTGTCTGAATGAGGGGGAATAGCAAAGCACTTTTCCACATCCCTCGGCTTAAGACTGCAGATGACTCTCCCATACGTTGATCTGATTTGTCGTGTAGACGAGTCGTAATGCTTGATGCAAGCAAGAAAAAACATGACATCGAAAGTTGTGATAGGAATAGACATTGCTGCCAGCAACCTGAAACGCTCAAGATTCTTCAATGTATTGGTGCTAACGCCTTCCAACGTGTTTACATTGACCACAAGATAGACACGACACAAGTCTGTGTCTGAGGTTTTCAAAAATTCGTGCATTAAGACCGATTTGGTCTTGTAATCTATGGAGTTGATCTGCATTTTGAAAATCTAGATTTTTGACTATAAAGTTGGGTATGTTCAGACAACTTTCAGAAAAAGCTGAATAAAGCTCTGGATGAGGCTAAAAATAGCTAGTTGTCGGAAAAAAATTTGAAATTTCTCTGAAATGTGGGTTTTGTAGAGAATTGAATTTTAAGCAAACCCAAATCGTCAGAAATTCGAAAAAGTGAGTTTTTGCTAGGCATGCAAAAGCTTTTCAGCCGAGAAAAGCAGGGTTCTAGAGCTTACTCGGGGCAATTTTCCTGGGAAAATATGGAAGATGGGTTTTGTAGGCAATGGAATTCTAAGGCAACCCATATAATTCAATTTTGAAAAAATGTGTTTTTGACCCACATGCAAAGGAATTCTTGGAAAAAAGCACAGAACTTTAGAATAAAAGCTACGGGGCAATTTTCTCGAAAAAATCTAAGCCATGGGTTTTGCTGTTGTCGCTAAAGTATGTGAACCCAGATGATCCGATTCTGAATATTCTTCCTTTTTCTTTGACATGCAAAGAATACCTAAGACGAGAATAGAAGAAATTAGACAGAAGATAGAAGTTTGTTTTTGTTTATTCTGCTTCTATAGAAAATAACCTATGCTTGACTTAGATTCGATGATGTCTACATGCACTGAAAAATTGAACTCTAGAAAATTAATCTTCTAAACAATCTGGACTCGGCACTGAAAAGTTGAACTCAAAGCACCTTCAAATCTTCAATTGCTCAAGAAATTTTCCTTTGCTTTGAACTTGGTATGAGAATAATGGCGAAAATATGACTTAAATAAATAAATTCAAGTCAAAAATCGTCCATCTTCATGCAATTTGGCGCCACCTTTAAAAATATTCAATTTAATTTTGAATTCGACCTCATCTAATTGGGACTTGAAAAAAGGTAACTGAATCTTAAATAACCCTAAAAAGGGTGCCACCTTTAATTAATTTAGTTAAAATCAGCATGCAAATCAGTTAACTAAACATGCAAGCTAAAATTGTCCTTTTGCAATTAAAATAATCCCCCTTAAAGTCGAATTATTTAAATATTAAAATAATATTTAAATCCACCTTTCATGTGCGCCTAGTCATCTTCAGTTCAAAAGTCAAAGTTTCACTTTAGGCGTCTCTTTTCTAGACTTAAACATTTTAATAAAAATTTGGATTTCCAACCCTTGCCAAAGTCTCTGTTTAATCACTGACTCTGATTGACTGACATGCTCAATCAACTAGCTGACAGCTACATTGAAGAGCAGGATCAAATCTAACAAAAACACTCCTTGAGACTGCAATCCACAAAACTGAGGTCTGAGGCTTGAAAAATCAAGGCGCCCTTAGCAAAAGCTGTGCTTTTCCCTAGACTTGAGACAAATTTTCATCACTTAGAAGGTAATCTTGACCTCCTTGCATCTCCTGTTTTGCAAAACTTCAGAACTGAATAACTGGCTCACTGCGAAGTTGGCTCCATTCTACACAAGAGCTCCAAAAGAACACTTCATCAAATTTCATCATCTAATGTCTCAAAATCAAGGGCGCCCCTGGCCTCCAGGGGCGCTTTTGTTCCCAGAGATGGCCATTTTTCCAACTGGCTAGAAATCTACTTAATCTCTAACTACAGGCTGCTGACTAGTCTTCTGATCTAACGAAGATATGCAACAGAAAGCTGGATATAACACGGACAAGACAAACACATGAGACCACCAAAAAGAAGACATTCAAGGCTCCAAAACCTTGGGTGCCACTGGCCTCCAGGGGTGCTTTTGCTTTTTTCTTGTCATTCTAACCAAGATTTAACCTCATGTTTGACCTCCGATTCTAGCAGCTCAGCAACTTAGAATGACCTGTTGTCGGGTGCGTTGCGAAGCTTGATCAAATGTGAGACAAACATCCTAGGTGTCGTTTGGTCGAAATCCTTCATCTGGTCCCTCAAAAAGATGGGCGCCCTTTGCAAAAGCTGCACTTTTCCTTCCAGTGTTGAGTCATTTTTTTATTCCCCTCGTTTCTCGCTGAAACTCCCGTATCAGGTGCTAGACATATCTTTCAGGCTAGCTGGATAGCTCATCGCGAAGCTGACAGTATCCCTAACAAGTCCCCTTAGAAGGGACAAACCTCAAAACTGAAATTTGGGCCTCTAAAATCTAGGGCACCCCTAGGTAAGAGGGGCTTTGGTGCTCCAGAGTTAGAAAAATTTTGATGATTTTCATCCCGACGAAAAATCTCCTCCGAGACAAAGCATTATTTTGAGTTTATCTTGCCACGGATTCTTCATTTGAGCGTTTTAAGATTAGACTTCAACACCTGGCCTCTGGCCAATACCCATTGACAAATCTCAGAACTCCTAGCTTTCCATCTGAAAAAGTGAAAACTACCCATCAGACTCAAACTGAGTTTTAACTGAAACTGACTTTAACATTGTGAACGTGAAGCAAAATAAGCCATCAAAACAATTTTCAGTCAATTCTAACAAGTTTCAAAATTGAGGATTTCACGACCTGAAACAACGGTCGTTGAAAACCCTAATTTTCATTTTTTCCAAATTTCACCAGTCTCCTTTTGACATCAAACTGACACAAATTCCATACTTGATTTGCCCAAAAACTGTGCTTTGACATCATTTTAACAAGGTTTAGACTCTTTAAGCAAAATGCCTTAATGAAGCAAAAAATTTGGTTTGGGTACAACATTAGGCTCCATCTAGTGACCATGTCGGATACTTACAGCATAGGAGAACCGAGATTCTCTGTGTTTTTTGTAGACCAGTGACTTCTCAATTGGGCATATGGAGTCAGGAGTTTCCCTAATCACCTAAAAAACATTAACTTCCCTAATAATCACCTAAAACAAGACTACCTAAATCACCTAAAACACAACAAAACATCACAGAACGAGGAAACACATTACAACATAATGATAAAGCATAAAGAAATTATTTACAAAAAAGTCACTCCTCCCTCGGAGGGTTGAAGTGTTTGAGATATTGCCCACTGTAAGGAAGCGGGAGAAGCCTTCCATCCTGATGCAATAGAATGTATTTGTTCTCTCCTGCGGATTCATGGATCTGAAAGGGCCCTAACCCTAAGGAATCAAACTTGCCATGCCTCTTGTCCCACTAAAGGACTTGATCTCCGACTTCTAAGTCTCTCTGACGAGCCTTGTCAAAAATATTCTTCACTCGCTCTTGATGCTGAGTGATTTTATCAACGACCTCTACCCTTTCCTCTTCAAGTTTCATTAGTTACAACATCCGCTTCTGAATAGAGTCTTTGAATTCTTCATCTTCCAATGTAGATGTAAACTGTAAGGAAAATAGCTCCAATATGATGAGCAGAACTGCTTCTGTACCATACAAAAATATAAAAGGCGAGGTGCCAATAGCTCTTTTGCGAGTGATTCTATCAGCCCAAAGAACGTCATACATTTTTGTGTGCCAAGCCCGCTAATTTGAGTCAACCAGCTTCCGAACGATTGTGACTATGTTCTTGTTTGATGACTCGGCCTGTCCATTACCCTGAGGATAATAATCTGATAAGTGTGACAACATGATGCCGTGATCAAAACAGAAATTCAGTAGCTCCTCTGACGAGAAACATGTTGCATTATCGGTCACAATTTTACGAGGCACTCCGAAGCGAGAAATGATGTTCTCTTTCAGAAAGTCACAGACAACTTCGGAACTAGCTCATTTGGTAGGAACTGTCTCAACCCACTTCGTGAAATAATCTGTTGTTGTAAGGACATAGACATGCCCCTTTACTAGAACTCGGGTTGATAGGACCTACGAAATCTATACCCGATTGCTGAAATGGAGTATTGATAATAACTGGCCTGAGTGGAAGAGATGCCAATCTAACTTTGCCTGCAAACTGCTGACACTTGTACACCCAATCATATGCATCGTGAAACATAGTTGGCCAATAAAACTGTGCTCGTAGGATTTTAAATGTTGTGACCCTCAATGAAAAGTGTCCTCCGCATGCTTGGCTATGAAAAGCTTCGAACAACCTCTGTTGTTGGTCCCTTCTGACGCATAGTAGAAAAGTTTTGTCAAAGCCACGCTTGTACAAAACGTTATTTATAAGCACGAAGTTTTGTGCTTTCAGCTTCAATGTTCTCTTCTGTTGTTTTCCCATGTGGCATGGACATTCTCCATAAGTTGAATAATACCACAAGGGTATGTACCATTCTTCCGTAGAATCAACAAATAGGACCAAAGGAAGGTCCTCTTCAATTTCTTGCTCAGGCTCAATTCCACCATTGCGCTGATGCTTTTTATCTCCATCTTCTGCCAAATATCGACAAAGACCTTGCCCACGGATGAGCTTGGTCAACTTGATTTCTAGATCATACTCTTGAACTCTTGCAATCCAGTTTCCTCTTTTCATGCCCATCTCCTGTTGAGTTAGCACACTTTTAACTGTTGGATCAGTGACAAATGCGTTATATGTGAATTCAAAAGATAAAACGTGAAATTCTTGACAGCTCTGATGACAGCATATGCTTTCTTCTCAATCTGAGAATAGCATGATTCACTATCCTTGAAACCGGCACTCATAAAAGCAATTGGAGATTCTCCTTCTTCACTGAGCTTCTGAGTCAATATAGCAGACAACGTGTGTTCCGACGCATAACAATAGAGGATAAAATCCTTCTGAAAGTCAGGACGAACCAACACTGGTGTGTTAGCAATAGCTTCTTTGATTTTAATAAAGGCCTGTTTGCCTTCTTCCGTCCATACGAAAGTGGACGTCTTTTTCATCATTGCTGAAATCTCCTTCATCAACTTTGAGAAATCAGGTACAAACCTTCGAATAAAGTTGACTTTACCGAAAAAGGAATGCACTTGAGTTTTGTTTGTTGGAAGAGACAAGCTTCTGATTGAATCTACACGGTTTGGGTCAATTCTAGTGCCCTCTTTGGAAATGATGTGGCCAAGTAGCTTACCCTCTGTCATCGCAAAGATGGTCTTCTTGGGATTCAATGATATCTTATGATACCTACATCATTCGAACACTGTCACCAGGTGTGAAAAGTGATCTTCCCATTTATCTGAAAAAATGGTTAAGTCATCAAGGTAGACGACTATTATCTTATTCCTGAGATCCCCAAAAGCCAAATCCATGGCCCTCAGAAATGTAGCACCGGCGTTGTGTTGTACCCAAACCAAATTTTTTGCTTCACTAAGGCATTTTGCTTAATTGAGTTTTAATCTTGTTAAAGTGATGTCAAAAGGTCATTTTTGGGCTTTTTAAATATGGAGTTTGTGTTAGTTTCATGTCATTCTTTTACTGAGGAAATTCAAAAAAAGTGTAAATCTAAAGGAAAATCATCAAAATTTTCTATCTCTGAAGAGGGGAGCACATTTTCAAAAGGGCGCCCTATCCTTTAGGGGCTCAGATCTTGTTTTTAGGGTTTGTCACCTCCAGCAGGCATTTGTCCAGCATCATGTCAGCTTCATAACGAGCTATTAAGCTTATCAAACGGACCTATTTCGTGCAAGTTACGGAAGATATAGCACAAAACGAGAGGAAAGTCAAAATTGGCTAACACTGGAAAAAAGAGCAGCTTTTGAGAAAGGCGCCCATCTTTTTGAGGTGTCAAATGAAGGTTTTTGACTAAATGCCACCCAAGATGTTTGTCTCACATTTGTTCAGGCTTCGCGATGCATCCGTTAGTAGGTGAATCTGAGTTGCAGAAGTGCCTGAGCCGGAGGTCAAACATGGGGTCAAATCTTGGTCAAAATATCAAGGAATAAGCAAAAGAGCACTTTTTTAGAAAGGCGCCTGAGCTTTTCAAGCCTTTAATGCCTTCTTTTTGATGTTCTCAGATATTCAGCTTCTCCGTGTTACGGTCAGCTTTCCGTTGCCTGTCTTCGTCAGATCAGAAGATGATTCAGCAGCTTGCAGTCAGAGTTTTAGTATTATTTTGGTCAGTTCCAGAAATGGCTAAGTCTGGAGGAAAAAGAGCAACTTTTCAAAAAGGCGCCCTTGATTTTCACCCCTTAGATGATGTTTTCTGGAGAAATGTGCCTTTGCAGCTGTCATGTGGAGTGAGGTCAGCTCCGCAGTGAACCTGTGATCCAGTCCTGAAACTTGGTCAATCAGAAGTTATGAAGGATTTGTTTTTTCCCTTCGTACGAGATGGAAATGAGAAAATTTGACTAAGTCCGGAAAAAAGAGCATCTTTTGAAAAAGGCGCTTGGATTTTTAACCCTTCAGATCTTAGTTTTATGATATTCAGTCTCAAGGTATCTTTTGATCAGTTTTTTTCCTGCTCTGCGATGCACCTGTCAGCCAGCCAATCGGTAAAGTCAGTCAGCCAGTGTCAGGGGATGAACAGAGGTCCCAAAGGAGGTTCAAATCCAAATTTTCATCAAAATTGGCTAAGTCTGGAAAATGCCTAGAGAGGTCAAAGTTGATTTTTCGAAAGAAGTTGACTGGTGCGCCCTAACTTGAGTTCTGACTTCAGTTAGACTGAACGATTTTTGGGTTGTCATCTCCAGTTCAAATTTTGGCATGTTGAGTGTTCTTTCAGTTTGCATGTTGAGTTAACTAGTTTGCATGTCCGCTTAACTGAAGTGCATGTTGAGAAGTCAACTTGAGTTTGAATGCATGGTGCATTAGTTGAAGTTTTGTGAATATTTTGTGAAATTGGCGCTTCACTTTGGATTGTCAACTTCAGTTTCTAAAAAGCACATTTTAGTTCTTAAAGCATGAATTTAAAGCATGTGAAGTATGGCGAATTCAATATCAATTGTCAACTGAAGCTTAATTCGCATGATGCTTTAAATAGATTTGACAACTGAAGTCTTAATAAGGCGACTTTAGTTCTAAAGCATGATGCTTTATTTAGCTCATTTTAGTCTTTACTTAACTGAATTGAGGTCCAATCATAAGCCAAGCGCAATTTTCAAGGTTGCATGCATTTCTTACAAATTTTGGTGATGAAACTCTATTTATTCAAGTTTAGGCGTCCATTATTTCCTCATCACAAGCTTAGAGACATTACATTCTTCTTGAGTGAGCAGCAATTTAAAGGTGCTACAGGTGTCAGAATTCAGCGTTCTTCAAAGCAACGGATTCAGATTGTTCAGAGGAAGAAGATTCCAGACTTTGTTTTCAGTTTGCATGCAGGGTTCATCGAATTCAAAAACAAAGATAGGCGAATTCTACAGAAGCAGAGCAAATAAAACATTCTTTCTTCTGTCTTATTTCTTCTATTTCTCATCTTAGGTACTTTATTCGCATGTCAAAGAAATTCAGCATATTTTTAGAGTTTGATCATTTGGGTTCACATACTTCGGTATGTTCAGCAAAACCCATGTCTTAAATTTTTTTCAAGAAAATTGCCCCGTAGTCTTCATTCTGAAGCTCTGTGCTTTTTTCTGAGAATCTCTTTGCATGTGGGCCTAAAACACATTATTTTGAGAATCAAACTATCTAGGTTGTCTTAGAATTTGATTCTACACAAAACCTACATTTCAGAAAAATTTCGAAAAAATTTTCCGCCATAGGCTATTTTTAGCCTTGTCCAGAGATTTTCAGTTTTTCCAGAAAGTTGTTCAAGTATATTCGACTTTACAGTCAAAAGTCTTCATTTTCAAAATGCAGTTCAATCTCATTGATTATAAGACCAAATCGGCTCTTATGCATAATTTGTCAGAACTTCAGATACAGACTTAAATCATGTTTATCCAATGGTTAATCTGAGCAGTCTGGAGGGTGTTAGCAGCAATTCATTGAGGAATCTTGAGCATTCCGGATTGCTGGCAGCGGCATCTATACTTGTTACCACTTTTGATCTTGAGTTCGTTCTTGCTTGCATAAAGCATTATGACTCATCTTCACAACAAATTAGATGATACCGGCTGGAGGGTTATCCGCATTTCAAACCGGCGATATAGAGAAATGCTTGCTATTCCTCCTCGCTCGCATACTCACCGTGGGTTATTGAGGCCCTGCGGGAGAAGATATGGGATGGAGATCAAGAACGTTCACAGAGAAAGGTGGCTCAGAGATGGCTGAAAGTTCAAAAGACTAATATGCCTAAAAAGGTTGGTCCTGGTGAATTCAAGGATGAGGTTGTTATTTTGATAACTTTGCTCAATCGAAGCCGCCAAGAGTGATGCCAAACATTCTCTCCGACATCATGGATGTTTTTACCTTATTTCCAAAATTCCAACAACGGAACATTTTAATTCAGCTATGTTGATTAGTGATTGTCTATATCAGCAGAGTCATCGATTTTCTCGTGTTTCAAGTTCAGATGGTGTCCTGTACTTGGTCTTTTCACTTAGTTGCATTCCAAGGCAGCTACAAACATCTAAAAACTAATGGCACTCTTGGTATTCAACGTATTCATGAGTATTATCCTCAATTGGAGTTTTCTATATCTGAGCAAGACTTCCGAGCAGTGAATGATCATTTTTCTATGAGGACAGTTAGAGATCTTGACAATGAATGCACATCCAGATACGAGGCAAAATCAGCAATGGAGACTTGGGCGGATTGGTTTATCCAATTCCCTACTTTCACATACATCCGGGTTTATGGATATGTTGGAGAGCCTCTGATGTTGCCAAGGTATGTTTCAGACAAGATCATCTTCATGGAGTTTCTCAGACAGATGCAACATGTTCATTTCTTTCTTCGCAGACGTCATAAGACTACGGCTACTTTTCCATTTGGATTGGGAATTTTCACATGCAGGACTGCAACAGATGCCAAGCATATGTCAACCGAGATGGAAAGATTCAAACTCAAAACTCATACTAAGAGGCGTTCCTATGATCCTTTGGGTCATTATGCAGCCAGGTTAGAGTGAGGGATTGCACATAAGCCAGCACTTAAAAATTTCTGGGCTAATTGTGAAGATGAATTCGAGGTTCGTCGTCGTCACTATTGTAGGCTTACTATCGCTCAGCTCTCTGATTACTTATTAGAGGATGTTGATGGTTTATCAGATGATGATGGAGAAGTTCTTCTCAATTCATATGTCAAAGATCAAATTGCTCGGCAGCCACTTCGCTCACCAGATTGGTACGCTAAAGAGAATACTTCTATTGAGGAGGTATCTAGATCGGTTATCAAGACCAGCAAGCAATTCTTGGAGAGTAAACGGAGGCGAAAGTCAGTCCCTGTGACAGAGCCGCCAGAGAATTTTTCTTCATTGCCTTCTACTTCTAGGTCAAGACCTCGGGTCAAGGCTATTGTGATACCTCCTGAAGGAGTTAGACTCAGTGGAAACACGGGAAAGAGAACTACTAGTAAAAGGAAGCAGAAGCAAGTTGAGAACGTACCTGAGATTCCAGTAGAGACAGTCATTCAGGTTGAGCCTCGTGTTTCACCTCCTAGTTCACCACATGTGCAACCTATTGACATAGATTCAGAGCCTAAGATACCAATTTGAGTAGGATCGGAGACAACTAAACCGCCACAGGTTGATACATCAGGGACAGTCTCTCCTCAAATTGATAATATTGTAAAATCTTGTTGGCTCGAGAGGTCTTTGGGGAGACAGAGGCGAGAACCTTCATATAATCTTGATTTATCTGAGTTCGGTGAGCCTTATCAGAGAAGGTCGAACAAGAAGATCAAGAAGCAGGTGCATATTGAAAAGACTTTGGAATCAGAGATTGTTATAGAAGTTGCTATTCCTCCAGAGGGTAAGAGCCTAGATGAGATTGAAGTCGGTGACTTTACTTTCACTAAGGCAAATCTTGGTAGGACCACTCGAGAAACAGACGTGAGCCTTCTTAAGATTGTCACCAATAATCTTGAAGAGCGCATCACGAAGGATGGAGAGGATAAGGCATTGCTTAAGGCTAAGAACAGTCAACTTCGTCAGTATATCTCTGATCTTGTTCACGAAAATTCAAGTAGAGCGCCTGTTCTTCCTCAGAATACACCTGCAGAACAACGAAAGCTGGATCAGTTAATCAGTCATGGCAGACTTTTGGATAACTGGATTGAAAGCTTAGTCGTTACAAGTCAACGTCTTCTTGTGGATTTGTATCAGTTAAGGAGTGACGCACATAAACTTCGTCAAGGTATTCAGTTGCTCGAGATTTCAGTTGCAGAGAGTTTAGCCAAGGATCGAGTTCTTGTGTCTCAGTTGTCTGTTGCATATGATGCCTTGGAGATTGATGAAGATCAAGAGAAAGTTTTTACTTGGAGGAAGCAACACCTTTTCAAAATGGAGATATGTGAAAAGATCTCTACCAAGTTGTTTTCACTGAAAGATAATGTTGTTGGAGCTCTTGCACTTGTTAGTGGTTTTGTTGTTTAGATTCCGTGTCATTACCTTCTTGAAGATGGCACATATATTGCACTAAATGAAGTACAAGCTGAGTTCGAAAAGCTGATTCATGATAGCCTTGAGGGAGATCCTATCGCGGCTAAGTTGGAGAATATTTCAGTTATTTCAGCTAGTTTCAGAAAGGCGACTGAAGATGTCAGAGAATGCATGCATACAGCCAAGGAAAGTGACAGAGAACTGAAGAAACAGATTATTGCTTTGGGCAGCATCAAAGTGCCAGAAGACAGAGTAATTGATGAGTTCCTGGACGAGGTGTTGAACCGAGATGACTTTGAGTGATCTGCCAGTTGGGACCTGCAGTTAATTTCGAGGATAGAATCAAGAGCAACAGTTAACTCGACTTTCAATCTTGAGTTCACTTGCTGACCTCATACATGCTTATCTCTTCCTTGGGATTATCTTCACAGGAGTTAGGGTTAGGGTTTCCAGTTAACTGAAGGTAGTGTCTAGTTAACTTTGCTTTAAATAAGGATGTGCATGCTTGCACATTGTCCATTTAGGTTAGATGTACCTAACCGATGGTAGTTTTCAGCTAACCTGTATAGTTTGCTTTATTAGGTTTAGCACAAATCTTGCATGCATTGCAAGATCAGAGTTGACCTCAAGGTGATTTTAGGGTTCCCTACACCTTTTAATGTCTATAAATAAGAGTTTTGCTCATTTGTACATAACTTTTGCGTGATAGCATACATGTTGTGCCCACCTTGCCTATAGTTTTGCTATTATTGTATCTGTTCAAGAACTTTTGCACGAGAGAGAAATATATGCTGCACCTACCTTGCCTGTAATATTGCTCATTTTGTATCTGTTCATGATTTACTATTGTGATGAATTGTTATGCCACATAGGTTTCATGCAATTATAATGGTGAATTTTCCTTAGTTGGGGATCAACTGTTTTAGGTTCAATAAACTTGTTTAGATTGAGCTGATAGATGTGCCACCTTGCCTTCAAGTTGAGAATCTATACTTGTTTATCGTCAGATAGTCATCCCTGCTCCATTTTCTCATGCTCTGTTTTTTTGAGGAAACTGGATAGATTTTAAGTAATTAGCATAGTTGTAGTTAGTAGTCTACGAAACCAGAAAATACTCAGCTGCAACGTATATAGTTTTCGAGAAAGCCTTGTACCTCTACAGCTGAAACAAGAAGACAGGATATAGTTTAGTTTACTTTCCTTTCAAAGCACTTTTTTCAAGCACAACGAGGGAGCTTCCCCTCCTAATTTGAAGAGCACTCATTGCGTAGTGTGCATAGCTGTCCGCACCAACTCTTACTCCAGAGGTGCTAGTTGTTACGCCAACACAAAACAAGCTCATAAACTTGTTGTCCTTATCACTGACAATGGTCCTGGGTGTCCCGTGAAGCCTGAATACCTCTCTGAAAAATAAATCTACCACCTGCACTACTGAAAACCCTGCCGATATAGCGAAAAAGTGAGAAAATTTTGTCAATCTATCAACCACCACATATATATTGTCCTTCCCTTGCACCTTCGGAAGCCCTGTGATAAAGTCCATTGATAAGCTTTCCCATTTCTGAGTAGGAATGGGAAGTGGCTGCAGTAAACTAGTAGGATAAGTATGCTCGTTTCTATTTTGTTGGCATACTTGGCACTCACGGACATATCATAAAATGTCATCCTTCATTCCCCTCCATGAGAATCTCTCACGGATCTTCCTATAACTCTTATAATATCCTGGATGACTTGCCATGGGGGTGTCATGAAAAGCCTTAAAAGCATGCTCTCTCACCTTAGAATCATTAGTCAACCATATTCTATCCTTGTAATATATGAGACCATCCTTCACCTGGTATTTATCATCCTGTAAAGACCCGTCTAGAATGTTATTTGCAAGTGCATTCTTAGCATAATCAGCCTCAATCTTCTCTTTCCAATCTGCTGCTATGACTAAAATAGCACTCAAATGTGGTCTCCTAGACAAAGCATCTGCAACTACATTCCTTTTTCCTTTGACATATTCAATGTCAAAGTCATACCCCTGAAGTTTGCTCACCCACTTTTGTTGTCTCTCATTGAGATCATTCTAATTAAGAAAATACTTAAGGCTGTTATAATCTGTCTTCACTACAAATCTGCCCACAAGGTACTATCTAAACTTGGCAAGTACATGCATGATTGCCAACATCTACTTGTCATAAATGGAGTAAGCACTCTCTCCTCCTCTCAACTTCCTGCTCTCGAAAGCTATAGGATGTTTATTTTGTGTGAGAACTGCACCTATGCCTTCACCTAAGGCATCACACTCAAGCTCGAAGGGCTTGATGAAATCTGGAATGGCTAAGACTGGGCACATGCTCATCAAATGATTGGTGCGCTGATTCGGACCATACACACACCCCCTTTTTGGTTAAATTAGTAAGTGGGGCAGCCAACTGTGAGAACCCCCTAACAAACCTTCTATAGAAGCCACATAGCACGAAAAATCCCTTCAACTGTGTGAGGTTTGTAGGTGGAGGCCAATCAAGAATAGCCTTGATCTTCTCAAGATCAACACTAACTCCC
>VDFB02260573.1:0-49616 GCA_007258455.2 Sequoia sempervirens | reverse complement strand
AGTCGGTTTTCTTTCTTTTTTCAGATATTTTTCCTTTTTCCGAGGACAGGGGGCTGGGGTGTACAGTATACCATGGGCTATACAGTATAGCATGATCAATCGCCACATACCAACAATAAGTTTATGATAGAACACATACACTATGCAGGGCATACTACCAGGTGGACGAAAAGTAGCAATAAAGCAGTTGTCACACTTGTCCAAACAAGGGAATCATGAGTTTCTGAATGAAGTAAGCATAATCACTGCATTGCAACATCCAAATCTTGTTAAACTTTATGGGTGTTGTGTAGGAGGGGAGCTTCTCTTAGTATAGAAATATATAGAAAATGAAAACCTTGCTCGAGCTTTATTTGGTGAAGCCATCCTATATCTAAAGTTGAATATAACCAGTTACACTGTACAGAAAATTCATCGTTCACTAGCTATGAACTATTAAGTAATATCACATAGTAAATGGGAACTGATTTTATTTCTTGTATTCTGATTCTAATTCATAGATTCCAGTGACACTAGGATCAAGCTAGATTAGCCCACCCGGTATAGAATTTGACTAGGAGTTGCACGAGGGATTGCATTTCTACATGATGAATTACTTATAAGAATTGTGAATAGAGACATCAAACCTACAAATATTCTTCTAGATAAATATTTCAATCCCAAAGTGGCAGATTTTGGGTTGGCCAGGCTCTTTGATGAGGAAAGTACTTGTGTTAGCACAATAGTGGCTGTGTCATGTCCCTAATTTGGAGCAATAAGGAGTTCATATTAAATTAATTACTTATATGGTTATTAAATAAATAAATATTAAAAGGTAACCTTATATTTAATTAATTTAATATTAAAGTGAATAAAAATAAAATAATATTAAAAAAGTCACTTGAAAGAATAAAATAATAATTTATGCTAGAAGCTTCTTGAAATCTCTTGCAATTTCTTTATAAGGAGCTTTTGGAGGGCATTTGAGATATCTTGAGTTGAATACACTTTTTCTACTATGTTGCTGAAGCTGAATGCTTAGCTTAGTGATTTCTAGTCTTCGTTTGTGAAAGACCAAACCTAGCTGGTTAAGTGTCAATTTTGGTTGTGCAACACCAACCCTAGTTGGAATTGTGGAGCTACTTCAGACTTCTCACTTTGGACTTCATTGGCAAAATTTTGCGGCTTTCAGCCAAATTTTGGTGCTAAGGAGAAATCTAATCAAGGAGCTCAATTGCAGATTTGGATTGAAGTATTTATTTGTTTGAAGAAGGACAAATTTTGTGATTGTGGAGAAGTTGATTTGAAAAGGAAGAATTGCAGATTGCTGGTTGAAGATTTTTAGACTTGAAGTGGGACGATTTTGTTGTTGCACATCATTATCTTCATCTCAGACCTTGGCGGATTGTGGAGTGATATTAGCTCTCCAAAAGGGACGCATTGGCACTAGGAGGCAACTATATGCAGGCTAATTTTGATATCAGTGGCTGCAAGGGAAAATTGTGGTAATCTTCACAAGCTGGGCACTCTTGTTGGGGTGCGATTTTATGTAAAGAGGAGATTATAAATTCTGAAAAAATTATGTGGAGTTTGAGTGGCATCAAGAAGGCCAGGCACTGCATTCTAAGGGTCAAAAATAACTTTAGCAAAGAGATACGAATTTATTAGGGCTGCTGTGTTAAGAAACTAGGTTCTTCTAGTTTGGTTTAGCATTGCATTTTTAGTCTATAGTTGCTATTAGAGAGCATTAGTTAAGGTTGCCAAAAATCAGTCATTGTAATTGCAATTCAAAGTGTATCAAAGGACATCAATTGTAATGCTATTGTAGCCAAATTGCATTTTGTAATTCCATTCATAGAAGATAGATTGAAAAGTTCATGTGGAAATTGTAGAATCAGATTGAAGCCATTCATGTTAGTATAATATAAGATTGGAGAGATAAGGAGTTTGTTTGCTAATTGTTTGACAAAATGTCTATCTTATGTAATTGCATTTCATTTATCTAGTTTGCATGCCAAGTGTTTGTGAAAATACCTCTTGGCTGTAGGTGTGCATTTGCATTTAGAAATTCATTTATATGCACTTGAAAACACAAAAAGAGTTGCATCTTCATTTTAGATCTTTGAATACATATCTTAGAAGTTATTTTTGAGCATTTGAACAACATTTTCATTCCTCAAATCAAAGGCAAATCAATCTGAAATCAATTACCAGCAAATTGAAGATTGCATACAAAGTGTTTGTCAAATTGTCTAAGGCAGAAAATCAGACTTTTCACATCAGATTTGGCAAGGCACTTTACAGGCTGGAACCATGTAATCTGAAAAAGAACTATATATTTTAAATTTCTTTATACTCCACAAGTACTTTTCATTGTGCTAATCTTTCTTTTCATCTCAAATATTCAGGGGGTGTTTGGCTCCAGAATATGCTTTGAAAGGGCATCTCTCAGAGAAGTCAAAAGTTTACAGCATTGGAGTTGTGCTTGAAGTTGTGAGGGAAAAACCCATACAGACATAAGCTTTGAAGAAGAAATGAGTAACCTTCTTGAATGGGTAATACTCCATATTCAAACTATATTTTTATATAACACATTGCAATGTATTGTAGTGTAGCATAATATTATCATAAAATATCTATGTTGGTAATACAGGCTTGGTATCGATGTGAGGAAAATAAGATTCTTGAATTGGTAGATGCAAACCTGTCACCATCAAGATAGAATGAAGTAGTGAGAATTATCCATGTCGGTCTATTGTGCACCCATGAGAATAATAGTGCAAGATCTTGTATGTCTACAATTCCTGAAATGATGGAGGTCAGAATGGCAACACCTGCTACAGAATCTCGGCCAGGGCATCTCAACCGGTGGCAAGCTTGGGAGCTAGTTGTTGTAAGGAACTATGCTCAAGCACAATCCTCAACAACAAGAAAGAGCTCAGGCTCCAATCAAAAAGGATCTTGGAAGGAGAGCTCTTAAGAGCTATGAAAAAAGCTTCAAAATTAAATAAGAAATACTGATTCTACCAAGTACAGTTAGAGTTAAGAATAATATACTCAGAATATTAGTTGTTAATAAGACAAAGTTTTTGATTAGTGGAAAAACAAGTTTTGAAGGGGCCCTAAAACCCTTTACAAAATGAGAAGGCTGCTAGAAAGAGAAGACATTAAAAAACAAGCAACCCCGTCACAAAAAAGAGGTCAAAACAACAAACGAGACGCCAACCAAAAAAGGAAAAGCAGCTATTGTAGATTATTCAGGATCCTCACCACCTCTAGATCTCTAGTAATGACTTTACCATGCATTTCCACAACATCATTCAATTCTTGGACCGGAATCATTATAGTTTTCTTAGTTTTACTTCTAGTTTGGATACATAGGCCAATAGTTGTTCCTTTGTCTAGGTTTCCTGGTAGGGTTTCATCCTCCAAGTCATGCACATCTTTCACTTTGAACAACAGCTTTCCAATCCATTTTTGAGCTTTTTTATTTAACACAGTCAACCCCTCAACATTATTTTGAAGTGAATCATATCTAACATTAACAAGAATCTTAGTCATTGTTTGCTCAAGAGCAACAATTTTGGAGTCATGATCCTCTTATTTTTTCTACAACAACCGCCATTGTCTTGAGGATAGCATTCATCTTTTTGACCCTATTAACCACAATCATCTCTAATTTATTGTTACTGGTAAGATTCACATTGAAGTTAGCCAGAGAATCCATCTTGATATTAATTTGTTTGACTTCATTAAGAAGCCATTTAAATAGCATAAAGAGGTTGCTAGTCCCCTCCCTAGTCAATCTAGCAACATTTAAATCAAACAGCTACCATTTTATATACCCTTGCTGAAAGGTATCAAATTTCTCGGGCTGACCATCGAAAAACTTGCCACCAAGAGAATCCATCATAGCTTTACCTTTACCCACGGATTCCACACCAATAGGTGACACATCAACATCAACCACCTTATTAGATCTCTTCACATGAACAGCTTTAGAGGCCTCCTTGTTCTCATGATTTCCTTTCTCCATCACAACTTCATCCTAAACTTGCTCCTTTCAAACCAAAGGTGCATCCAAGGTAACAACTTCCTTATCCTTACCTAGGCCCAAATTTGGGGCATTCTTACCAGCAGAGGTCTTCCCCACTTTCCTATTCTCACCTTCCCTTGCCAAAATCCTCCTTTTCACTCATAAAGGGAGTGACGACTCCGCCTTCTTCGAACTCTGACTCCCTTTCCTCACCTTGACAAAGCCTTTACTCTTGGCCCCAACCGAAGGAGAAAATTGCATTTCCAGATCAATGTGAGTCGCCAAACCAGGAAGGGGAAGCCTTTTTCTTGGCTCTTTTCATGGAAAAATTACAGTCTTGGGTCCAGAGTACACCTCAAAAGAACTCGACCCAACATCCTCTTCTTCATAATCATCAGAGTCATCAACCGTTTCAAAATAAGAGGGAAAATCCTTAAACTTACAGGCTTTGTTCACTTTGGGAGCTTCAATTACATACTTAGCTTTTATATGCTCTGTAATCAAGAGCATTAACCCTTCATGCAAATAGGGGTTATTGGGGCTCTTTCTAAACTCCAGGATTCCATTTTCCAAAGATGAACAGATAAAAAAGGAAACAAAACCAACTTGTTATGTCTAAAATGGTTGAGGAGCATGAAATGACAACCATAAAAAGCAAAGAACCTACCATCCAAGGTGAAGTACCACATAATCGCCATTGCCACCTTCGTCAAATGGGCTTTATGGATAGCCGATCATAATCTCCACACCTGAACTTCTTAATCTTCTCTTTTTCATTGTCTTTCAAGAAGGTAGCCATCACGAATTTGGAATCCAACCTCTCCTTGTAGAACTTCCTGCCTTGAGTGGGAAGACTAGTAACCTCTACAATAAAATCCTCAATAATACTAATCTCCACCCCAAAAATTCTCAACATCCTATTATTCCACCCATTAACAAACTCCAGACTTGAGTGACGAAACCATGTAGCTTCAGCATGAAGGGCATAACCCCTCCCTTATCAAGGATTCCGTAGACTAAGCCATTAGCCTCTATATCCTCACAAGTAACAGGCTCTGTTTTGCACCTATCACTTCCCATTATCAATAGAACACAAATGACTGCAACTTCCTGACATAGAAAGCAGCCAAGAGAAAATGAAGAATCCAGAAAGAGAGGAGGAAAAGAACACCTAGAAAGCATGTAAGACTGACAACCCTAGTACTGAGTGTAATCATGGCCATAACCCTTGGGAATTTTCCCCAATCTTTGCCATAATTTTTGAGATATCTGCAACATTCCATAAGTCTTTTCACATTGAAGAGGCAATTATGAGTCGATAAGCTATCACATTTGAAGTTCTAACCCACCATCTAGCATGGGAAACATGTGATTTTTGATCATTTTTAACAAGAGTTTGAATTATATGGGGACTAAATCATTAGAGTCCCAACGCCTAGGAGAGGACACTCCCAAATTTGCAAGGCAGTCGAATAAACATGGGAGACATAAAAATATTCGAAGGAGTTTAATATGGAGATAGAATCCTCAATTATATGCTCAATCGACTAAGGAGGATTGACCTTATTAAGACAATTAACAAAATTTAGAGAATCTCCCTCCAACCAAATTTTTCTAATCCCCTTCTCCTGAGTAGACAGAGTTTCCAATATTTCCATCCATCTTTAATATACCTCTCTATTTAATGTTTTTGGATCAAATAAAGGGGATGAACTTTTGTACCTAGGTAATTAGAAAACTCTCAATTGATGAGGCCTAGAACTTGATGTCATGTCTTGACTACCTCACCCATCCTAGTAAAATATTGCCTACTTGTTCGGTAAATCTCAAAAAACTGTGCATGCTCTTTATAAACTTATATTGAAATTTGAGATTTTTAATCCTATTGCATATCTTTTGGAAAAAAAAGCAGGGCATGTCTCCATATTCAATGTTTCTTTTAGTGTATGTTAAATAGTAAACACAATTGTGACTCTAATCCATGATTTTTTGTGAGAGAAGATATGCCTTACTGAGTAACCCACTCATGTACAAAGCATATCTTGTTAATTAGACTCCCTTCCTTTTTATCCAATCTTGAAATCATTTACAAATTCACCAATGGGATTTCGAGCAAGGGAACACCCATGTTTGAATTTGACATTGTAGATAATTTACTATTTTTTTCTATTAACATAGTATTCCTATATTTTTTTATTATTACAATATTTTATACCAGAGGACATTACGAAGAGCTTGAGCAAATTCCATGAATCATAGATAACCTGCATGGCATAGATAATGTGTTTTCACTAGTGGTTGGAAAAGTTACCAAGTCATCACCAGGTTGATACTGAGTACTAAAAACAATTGTTCTACTATAGTTCCTTACATATATTTTGACTGTTTAACAAGAGTGAAATTTTCTTCTAACTTGATATTTAGGACTTCTATACCATATTCCTTGAATAAACATATATTTGAGAAGTTACACAGATACCCTCTCCACTTAAATTATTTCAACTTCCAAACCGTGGAGATCAAAACATTTTCCTCTAGTTAGGTGCGTAATGACTCTCTATATCTTTTGCAATAGTTTAAGTTTCTTATATAGAGAGATTCATACTAGCTTATTGTTTCATTAATGTTCTGTTTGTAAGTTCATGTGCATACTCTATTGTAATGAACCCTAGAGTTTACAAATCTATAAACTAGTTTCAGATCTTGGATTTCAAGTAAATTTTCACATTAACAAATTTAACACAATAAATAATGTATCAATAAACAATATGGATAATGCTGCCTAGATAGGACTGAACTCAGAATTTGTAATTACAGTGACAAATTTCACTCATAGTTGCCTGAATGTGATAGATTAATGCAGCTCAGAGAGAAAATTGATAACAACCACGAACTAGGGCCTATGAGGTCACCAATAATTGGCAAAACCCACCTTAAACCTATAGGTTTGATTGTGGCACCCTGTAGTCCAAAATGTTGTAGATCTGTCTTGGAATAACATGGCTCACTGATGCAAATCTGGCACCCAAACCTTAGTCTCTAACCCTGTTGTTTGTGTAGCGACCAACCTCTAGCAATGGATACAAGAATGTAGGAATGAATTTACTCCAATAGCCTTGTGTAATTCCACCCAGCACTTCTCCTTGTAGTTCAACCTACAACAAACTCAGGGCAGCAACAACTGGAAGGGTCTTGAAGGGAAAAATAGTGATCTATGATGCAGGAGCATCCCTGGTTGTAAAACAATCTTGTATCAACCAAAAAAATTTCTTTCCTTACAATTTTTTCTATAGTTGTCTCAGTAGTTCTTCTGCATTTTACCGCATTATCATTTCTTAGTGCATGTAGTAGCATATAGATTCTACACAAGGACATCTTGAACATATCCAAATTTCAAGAGATTTGCATTCATTGGCAAAAAGTTATCACTTTCAAAATTTTACTATCAATTCTCAATTAGAGCATTCAAGACCTATCTGGTCCAGACTAGTTGTGCAGACCATTTCCAAAATGTGCGGAGCTTAATGAAACATCATTCAAGGAATTTTAGGTCTACGAGGACTTCTTGGGGATCCGTGATAGGTCCCATCTTCTGATGGGTTATCCTCGCATGCCCTTAGGCCGACCTACATGTTTGATCTTGCTTTTGGATTGTAAGCCCTTGAGGCTACACAATCATAATTGGAGATAGAGATTCATATTTAAAATCATTTGTAACCCTTTAGAGGGTAGTTAAGTAGTTAGTAGATAGAGAAGGATAGTTTGATCCATCCAGGTTGTCAGACCATAAGTAGGAAATGTGCCAATTGTAACATCTTGTAATGCCCCACAGCAGGCCTATGAGCCCTAGTCATTCCACACTTATGGAAAATGATGTAGACTACAAGTTGTTGAATCAATAATCATTCATGTTTTCTGAGCATTCTTTGTGTTATTTCTACTGTGTTGGACTCAAGGTTGCATGGTTGGACAGTCCTTTTTGTAGCCTCCATTCATGACTATATCAAGTGGTATTAGTGCAAGTTTGTGAGTCCTTTGGGAGAAAAGGAATTCCTTGTGGTGAACAGATTGCTGACCTGAGGCAGTCTACAAGTGTTTTCAACCAAGCGTCGACTGTGAGGTAGTTGGGACCTTATAGCCAGATCGTCGAAATGAGGCAATTGTACTGGATCCAAGGGGAAGAGATGCCACCAAGAAGAGCACCTATTATGGCGAATGTCACATACCTTGTGGTGAACAGATCACCAACATGAGGCAGTCTACAAGTGTTTTGAACCAAGTGACGATTGTGAGGTAGTTGGAACCTTATAGCCAGATTGTTGAATTGAGGCAATTGTACTGGATCCAAGGGGAAGAGATGCCACCAAGAAGAGCACCTATTGTGGTGAATGTCATTGGACGAATGGAAATGTTGGAGATGATGAGGGCAATGAGAGTCTGGTTGGATGTTGTAGAAGAAGATAGAAGGAGAGTTCTAAACCATAGACATGAGGCTGAAAGTGATGATGAATTGGATCATGCTACAAATCAAAATGAAGAGAACCTAGAAGAAGAAGATGATGATTCAAACAAGGTGAAGATGTAAAATCCATTTCCAAGATTGGTAAGAGACCTAGAATTGAAATTCAAAATTATGTGAGAAATTTAAACCCCGAGGAATTGATTGATTACATCAATGATATGGAAGAATACTTTGAGTATGAAGAAATTGAATATCCGAAAAAAGTGATATTTTCAAAAACTAAACTAAAAGGATATGCTGCTCTTTGGTGGAAAGAATTCCAATTGGATAGGAATAGGATGGGAAAAAAGAAAATCACAAAGTGGGATAGGATGGTGACAAAGTTGAAGAATCAATTTATCCCTGTTGATTATGAGCTTCAATTGTTGGAAATATTGCTAAACCTTAGGCAAAAGGAGAAGTTTGTGAAGGAGTATATTGAATAATTTTACAAGATGATCATTAGAGTTGGACATAGTGAAGCAAGAAAGGAGAAGGTTGCAAGGTACATCAATTGACTAACAACATCCAAGAAGAGTTGAGCTTGGTGAAGATAATAATAGCTGAAGAAGCATACCAATTTGCACTGAAGGTAGAGGAAAAGTTGAACAAGAAGTTTGAGCAAAGACTAAGTGCAAGAGGAAGATCCTAAAGAGGCAGATCATAATCCAAAGAGAGAAGACCATACATGGAGAAAAACAAGGATGAGAAACCCTAACATAGTGAAAAGAAGGACAATAATTCATACCACAGAGGAAGAGAGGACAAAAATTTCTCCTGCATTGACAAAGGAGGTCATAATTCTTACCACAATGATGGATATAGGAAAGATGAAAAAGATCTGAGAAGAGACCATTCAGAGGAACTTGTTTCAAGTGTGGAGGTGAAGGGAAGTACTGGCAAGAGGACTGAGAATACTAGAAGAATAGCCTATGTAGATGAAGAACTTGTTGGATCCCATAGTTCAGTTGGGAAGCCAAAGAAAGATGAAATGTTGGTAATGAGAAGAGCTTTGATGTATGAAGAAGTGACAGAGGAACCACCACAAAGAAATAATTTGTTTAGGACAAGATGTAAATCCGGAGGAAAGGTATGCAAAGTTATCATTGATAGTTGTAGTATCGATAATTTAGTTTCAAAAGAAATGTTAACTAAGTTAAATCTGAAGAGATTGAAACATCCAAAGCCCTACAAGATAGCATGGATTCAGGATGAGCATAAGATCTCAGTAAGTGAACAGTGTTTGGTGAAATTTCACATAGGATCATATAATGATGAAGTGTTGTGTGATATTATGCCTATGGATGCATGCCATTTATTGTTAGGAAGACCATGCCAATATGATAGGAAAGCAATTCATGAGGTAGAGAACTCTACCACAAGGGAGGAAGATCCACCATAGAAAGAAATAGCAAATGGATTACCACTGGTCCAGAGCATTCGTCATCATATAGACCTAATACCTAGAGCAAGTTTTCTAAACAAAGCAGCACATAGGATGACACCTGCAGAAAATGCGGAGTTAAACTGACAAATATAGGAACTATTAAAGAAAGGATTGATCCAAGAGAGCTTAAGCCCATGTGTGGTACCTGTTGTACTGACACCAAAGAGAGATGGAGAGTGGAGGATGTGTACAAACTCAAGAGCAATCAATAGGATCACAATCAAGTATAGATTCCCATTGCGAAGGATGGATATCATTATGGATTGTTTGAGTGGAGCAAAGTACTTCACAAAGATTAACCTAAAGAGTGGGTATCACCAAATCAAAATCAAATAAGGGGATGAATGGAAGACCACATTCAAGACTAATGAAGGGGATGAATGGATTGACCAATGCATCTAGCACTTTCATGAGGTTGATAAGAAATGTACTAAAGCAATTCTTGGGTAAGTTTTTTATTGTTTATTTGGATGATATTCTAATTTTCAATAAGACTAGAGAAGAACATTTGTGGCACATTGAACAAGTATTACAGAGACTAAGGGAGGAGAAGTTGTTGATAGATATCAAGAAGTGTAGCTTTATGAGAAGGCTAGAGAAATTGTTAAGTGGCCTACACCAATGAACATTGGGGAGGTAAGATCATTTCATGGACTGGCAAGTTTCTACCAGAAATTCATCAAGAGCTTTATTAGCATTTGCACACCTATGACAAAAAAAATGAGAGGAGATATAAGTTGACATCCGAAGAACAAAGAAGTTTTGAGTTGTTGAAGAAAAAGGTGACAGAGCAACTAGTATTAGCATTATCGTATTTTGACAAAGTATTTCAAGTTGATTGTGATGCCAGTGGAAATGCAATAGGGGTAGTGTTAAGGGAGACCAATAGCTTATTTTAGTGAGGAATTGAATGATGCAATGATTCTAGAAGGAGATACTCAATTTATGATCAGGAGTTCTATGCCATAGTTCAAGCCTTGAAGAAGTGGAGACATTTGTTGTCTAAGGAGTTTGTGTTGTACATTGACCATCAAGCTTTGCAGAATTTGAACAGCCAAGGGAAGTTGAACTAGAGAGTTTGATACTCTATTGTATGCTCTTAGTTGTTTCTTTTCTTTTCTTTTTCTGTTTGCTACAAATTCATGTTGATTGGTATATGGAATTGGAAAGTTGTCCAAGTCCATAGAATTTTTTTTTGTTGGATTAGTTGAAAATTTTGTCAAAAAAATATAGCCTAATCCCTTTTAGAAGAGATTTGTCCAAACCAATGTTAACACAAATTCTTACAGATGGAAAGGAACCTCAAAATTTTCATAGTTAGAAGATATCCAAATCCTTAGGATGTTATTGGATTAGTAGTATATGTTGTCAACAAAACGTCACCTAGTGTCCATGCTCATGGTAGATCTTAAATCTGAATGGAATATCCTCATTCTCAAGTGGTTTCTCCATTCCATTCCCTTTGTTGCAAGGATTATTTTGTCTAGAAGAGGTTTGTCCAAATTAATGTTAACACAAATCTTTCCATAGTTATGGACTGCCAATTTTTTTATGGACTCAAAAGCTATGATATATTCACCCATTATTGTTCCATTTTTCTTTAAAATGTTTCATGCCAACTTTCATTTAGAAGGAATGAGAGACTGAACCACTCCAAAACATTACTAGGGAGATCCTCAATAGGTTTGAATGCAAGGGACTAGTGCTTCATTAACAACCCATGTGTTTTCATGAACAAATGGACAACTTGAAAGTTTGTCTATCTATTGTTTAGAAGAGAAAACTTCAATGAAGTAACTTTTAGGCATTAGAGCTCAATTGTAACAATCCAATTGTTATATCTAAAAATATCACCAAATTTTTATTTATTTCTTCTTCTTTCTTCTTATGAGTTTTACTCAAATTATTAAGTGTTCATTCATTTCTATACCTAGGTACTTCTATCCATACAGGATAGGCATTTGTCTAAATTGAGACAAGCATCCAAAGATACAGGATAGGCATTTGTCCAAATCAGGACAAGCATCCAACCATACGGGTTAGGCATCTATCCATACAAGACCAGTGTTTATCTATCCAAATGGAATAGGCATCAATTCATTATGGATAGGAATAGGCTTTGGCCAAAGTCTTAGACTCATCAGTACCATCTAAGTCCCAAATCACTCTATGAAGACTACACTACCCTATTTGGAGTGCATCGAGGTCATTGTCTTTCAAGAGTATATTTTAACATATATTCGTAAAAGTATAGGCTTGAATCTTACCTCAAAATTTAGCCTAAAACATTGGGGAATCAAGCTATCCATCTAAGATTTTTCTGAGCATACAATGAATAGATTTTATGTTGCATTTAATCTTTAGGGGTTTCACCCTTAGTTACATAGTTGAATGATTTTCTTGAATGACTCACTCAATATTAATGTTTTGAGTTGATATAGTTTTTCTTGAGTATTCCCCAACATCGTACCTAAACACTTGCGTATCAGAAACCTCTTTTATTCACCAAAGTACTTACATACACCACTTCAAAATAGGATCAAGATGTAATATATATGCAGTTATATTTTCTAAGATATGTTTGATGTGAATTGTTTATATGGGTAAGCAACCCTTTTTAGGGCCCCTTTTCCTGAAACAATTCCTCTACGAATGCTACCCATGAAGGGAAGCATTTAGATTCAAAAGTATTTGGTCACCATGACCAATACTTGTTTACTAATTTCATTTAATTACTAGTATTAGTTAGATAATATCACTCCTTAAACAATAAAACAATAATTCTATTATTCATTCTTTATATGATGATGTTTTTGTTACCCCATTAAAACTCAAAAGGTTCAAATTCAATTCCTTTAAAAACTATATGAAGATCCTTCTAATTCCCTTATGGAACTACATGATAGTTTTGAAGTTTCATCTAACACCATTTTGGTTCATTTGGATTATCTTTCTTAGTTTGCAATCCAAGGAAGATTACTCGTTCCTTGGATTTTAATCAACATGATGTCCCTTATTTCTCCTCAGTGATTTCTAGGGGCAATGCCATATATGCCATTGTTGCAGCTATATCAAGCTATTACTGTAGTAGCTCAAAGGCACCATTGATACAAGGCATTGCTAGATTTTGTTTCAAGTTTTGTTAAGGTTGTCTAACTAAATTAGAATATGAAAGAATCTAATTCAAAACATTTGAAGCTATCCTTAAGAATAGTTATATTAAATTTGAAACAAAATATTAAGCTTTCAACTAGTTGAATTAATATGATAAATATAAAATTCTACACTATACACTAGAAAAAAAATAATTGAATGTTCAATCCAATTCAAACTATATTTTCAAAAGCTAAATAAAGATTATATCAATGCAATTGAAATTAAATGATTTCATCTACTAATATCATATAAATTAACTAGTTATAAAAAACAACATGATGGAAATTTGAAACAAAATATTGAAACTATTGCTATAAATATTTGCACTATCAACTAAAACATCCTTAAAGAACTTTCAAGTAAATTGCTATAAACATCCTTAATGATCTTTCAAGTATTTTAAGACTTGATCAATTGTATTTCAAAAGCTAAAATAAAACCATGAAATACCGAAATTTAAACTAATCAACAAGTAAATAAACCGAACTACTATTTGCAAGGAAGATTTCCAATGATAATCCTTCAAATCTAGTTTTCCCAACTCAAGAAAGATTTCCAATGATAATGTCAAAAGGAAAATATAGCAATTTGTTTCTCTTGAAACAATTCACATTTTATCATATTGAAATTAACCCTAAAAGACAAGTTCCAAACCTACTAGCATGACTCCCAACTCATAATTTAATAGCCTGCAACTAATTTAATATAAGGACCAGATTTATGTGAAAATTTTCATGAATATGTACGGCCTAACAGCATCTACATTTCAGATAGGTATTATGACAGTAACCCTTATTGACTTTGAAACAATAAATCTTAGGGAAATATTAGGATCAGTCCCAGAATGGGTTATGTTTAAGAGGCGCCATATTTGAATTGGATAATAACCAGACTACATCCAATATGCAAGAATACAAAATAACCTGACTGGTTTTTAAACATTATCATTTCCATCAAAACAAAATAACAGGTTTCTAACATTCGAAAAAGAAAAGCCTTGATGTCAATGTGTGTTTCTCCTTGCTAAAAAATTTCATTAAATTCAAGGCAAAATTTTAATAGCTTAAACTGAATTCACGTTTATTCCTTCTGAAATATTTACAACAGAACAGAGTTCTTTTCACTCAAACAATTACACAGTGATCCCTCATTTAGAGAAAATCTGAAAATGTTATAGCCTTAGAGGATAATTTAAGATTCATTTTTATTCCTTGTCCCGTTAACGGATTGCTAAATATTTTTTGAAAGTTACTTAAAACTCTTCTTTCTCTTTGCTGTTGTGGCACCAATGCAATGTCCCAATTGGCACGTTAAATTACTTCCAGTTTCTTGGATTTGAAATAATTACCACTTTGACAAACATTGAACAGTGGTTTTAGTCAAATTGAGACATTTTCTTTCACTTTATTTTCATCCAATGTGTCAACTCAAAACCAAACATATTTCATCATCTTTCCCATTAAATTTTTTTTGTATCCACTCAGATCAATTTTGTTACTTTTATCCATATTGAATACCCCTTTATATCTCTCTTTTTTTTTATTTGACCTATTTTATCTCTTTTGACAATTAAATTTTCCATTTCAGTTCAAATTGGGCAATGCACCCCTGGTCAAGTCATAAGAACAGCGGGATTTACTCTCAAACATTTGAATAAACAGTGGCAGCTTTTCTCGATCTTATAATAACTTATATATCTAACAAAGAAGAACTCTTCAATTTCCAGCTATTTAATATGATGGCCTGTCTCTAAGAAGAGCCTGTCTGAGAGAATATTGCAAGATCTCCAACTTGGCAAGATATGTTCTACGCAATTCCTATTTTGAGGTATGCATTTAAAAGCCTCTAGTCTAGAGTACGTATTCTGACTTAGCATGACCAGATATATGTGCAATACTTACTAAGCATCAAGTCTACTACACAAAGAAAAGATACACTATAATGTCTGATGGAGAGAATAGTTTCAAAACTAAAATAAACTTTAATTTCCCTGCCTCTTGTCTGATAGGAGTGCCATACCACTCAAATGTATTCCACTAAACAACAAAAAGTGTCTAGTTATCTTGCAACTAGTCGTTCACTTGGGGATGGGAGATGTCGTTCACATTCTTATTGATTATGCTTCAAAATTTCTTGCTATTAGAAGGCTTCTAGGACAACACCATTGTTTATGGACTCCTTGTCTAGCATATATGCGTAATTCTAGAGGACTTTGTGAAATTTAGATTGATCAATTCAACTACAGACAAGGCAAAAGCAATGACTGATACAATCACAAGTATACACAAGTTCTCACTCTGTCAATAGGGAGGACCTCCTTTTAACAAATGCTAATTTTATACCAAAGAAAAAGGTAAAGGATCGACAGATAACTATTTCACTTTATTTCATCAAAACACAAATAAATATTGAATTTAAACTATTGGATCAGTCTACATACTTGGGATCGCTAAAATTTAATTGAATTTGGAAGAAAGAAAGAGAAGGAAATTTGTTCAAATCTCCATGCCAAGCATATATCAATAATCTTCTCCTCCTTTCTTGAACAAAGGTAGCAGCATAACTCAACAAGAATCACCCAGTCCAATGTTGTGGCCCTTAGTTGCAAAATGCCCTGATACTTTCACTCTTTTACCAAAATAGAAATTCAAACTAGGAGATATTATAATTCATGAATCCCCCTTCCGCCTAATCTCCTCCTCTACTTATAATTATTTTTTTCCCTCACCCATGTTATGCCTCAAGAAGTAGGTGAAATTTCAATTAATGGTGCCTAAGGAGAGTAAGGTGGGGTTGAGTCGCAGATCTGTCCTATGCAACCCTCCCCATCCCCTACAAACTCCCTCCTCTGCTTTTCAAGTAGGAGATTAAGACACAGTTCAACTACGCACTAGTTGGTTGAAGTGGAATTAACCATTATTGTATCATTCTTGGTGCTTTGCTAAAATAGGAGTCCTGAAATTTTGTTCTATGATAATTTCTCCTTTCTCTTAGTAGCAAGTGGAAGTTTACGCTTGTAAAAGTAATTCCTAGTGATATTATTATTACATTATAAGTTATTTATTTATTTTACACCTATTATTTTATTATCACTATTGAATAAATTCCTTTCTTTATTATCCAATGATTCCAACTTCTAGTTAAATAATTGAGATGTAGTGTTGCCAAGAGAAGGGTCATGAGATCAATTGATTTCATGGGTTTGAATTCTCTTGGAACTTGTACCTAAGGTTTTTGGGATGTAGGTGTGCTCCCATGAATATGCATATTAGTACTTTTTCTAAGTTTCTAGATCCTTGTACTCATAGCTTCAATAGTGAAGGAAATTGTTAGAAATGCATCCATTTTGATGTTTCTTTGAGAATGGTTTCGCAAAACTAAAGCTCTTCATTGAATAGCTATAGTGTTTCATTGTGAAGCTTGTTTTGTAATATCCATCTAAAGAGTAAGCATCAATTTATGAGGTCATAGTGTCCCCAATTGGGAGAAAGAATCTAGTTCAAAGGCTTTCAAATCATTAGTGATATGAGCATTGGATGATGTTGAGTTGGGTTCTAGAGAGCAGGATAAGCTTGGGTGAGGGCATGGTAGAGGACTTAGTGCTGCACTATGTAGAAATGTTATGCTTTATTGAAAAGAAAAGGCTTCATGAAGGCTCCCCATTTGTTTTTTCGGTGTGGACTAACATTGTAAAGGACTTTGTCTTGTATTCAAAGCATATTGGCTAGTACCCATGTGCCTTGAATTCTCATTCTCATTGGTATAGTATATAGCTGCATAAATATAGGTACCACATGAAAGACCCCCACTTGGTCTATTGATTAAGATATTATATTCACAAGTGCCATGTCTTGTGTTTTAATCATCTAGCCTAAGATAATTACATCTTATTTCTCATGTTGGTGCAAAACATGCCCATAAAAAATGTATTGCTTCAACAAAAGCTACAATTTCAATCTATCTAAATAAATCTCAACAACTCTACTATTTCATGAGTTTTAATCTTACAATGTGTTGTTCTAACTTCTCATAGGAACATGTCATGGTTGTGTGGTGCAAACTTATAATTTACTAAGTGCTTCATTAAATATCCCAATTTGCTCAATTGGTGTAAAATTTTAATCACAATTTGTCTTGTGTTCTAATCAAGAAACTTCATTTCTTGTGCCTTATATGTCCATATTATGTTTTGCGGTACATTCCATTTGTAAGCATATGTGTTACATAAGACTATATTTTGGTCTTTTGGTATGGACTTGCATTTGTTATTATGAACAAAAGAATGAGATGAGAGAAGAGGCATGATTTATCATGAGATCTGAATCTTATATTATTGAAGAACATCTAAGAATAGAAAATAGTTACAAAAGGTATAATGATGGAAATTACAAAAGACTATTAAAACAAATGTAATAGGAGTTACATTATTATATTGTCCTAATATTTTAATAACCCTTCTGATGACTAAACCAGAAGGATCTAGAGATTTAGTCATTAAATTACAATATGGCTCCTAAGATGACAAAAATGGGAAGAAATATTTGTATAAGCATGAAAAGGTAATTAATTGATCTTATTCATTATTAAACAAGGAGAGGAATACTCCTTTAATAATAATTTACAAGATGATGTTTCTAAAAAGAAACAATCGTGAACAAAAACAATAAACTAAAAATTGCTAAAACTAACTAAAGCAAACTAAGTTAACAGTGTTCGTTTTTATGATCAGATAATTAAGGCAGAAATTTAATTCAAAATCAGACACAATAACATAGCATATTCCCTGGGAAAACCCTCCACTTGAGCGAGAAAAACCCAGCAACAATATATCACTTATATATTGAATATCAAACAATGAACTCCTTTACAATGAGGCCAATAATGAGGCCATACACAGCACCAAAATAATGCGATATCACTTGAAGATAATACAACACTCTTGATAGATACATTGACCTCCTTCAATGTCTTCTATCTGAACTTGTATAAATTTGCACTTGCCTGAACTCGAACTATGAATGCAATAATCAATATGTTGCAAATGAAGAAGCATCGAATATATATACACATGATAATGAAGGGAAGCATCTCCTTAATCTTCATGTTGGACTACTTTAATAATCATGTCTCTTGGAAACAAGATGTCGGCCTCCATGAATCGTATCTCTTCAAGAATTGCATCTCCATGATGTCAACCTCATTAACAATAATTAAATCATGTGTAATGATGAAGCACCTCTTCATCAACCGTTGCCTTAACAAATTAAATCGCCGTTAGGCTATCATTTAATTTGTTCTTCATAGAATGGTCTGGGTTGTAAGTAGAAGCCTAACGTTGCCAATAACATCAACACTCCCTCTCAACTAGGGAGGAATACTTCCAGCTGTACAAGACACATCACCTCATAGTGATGTAAACGACCATGGCTACTCCCATATGTGGAAAAGGAACATATCACCTCATCATGATATCAACCACCATGGCTACTCCCATGTATGGTATGTATGCACAAGTTCCCATCCCATAATCACTCAACGTGATGTTGTCACCTCATCGTGATGTTCACCATGGCTACTCCTAGAGGGTGAAAAGCACAAGTACAAGAAAATCATCACAGACTTCTCACATGATGTTGTAATGGAGTCACACACCTAACATCCACCATGGCTACTCCTAGAGGGTGGAAACAAGAGATTTCACCTCAAATATCTCACAGAGAGAAATGCATTAACAAGGTCTTGCACCTCAAATCTCTCTCACAGAGAGAAATGCATTAAAACATGTATGGTATGTATGCACAAGTGCCCATCACGGAATCACTCAATGTGATGTCGTCACCTCATTGTGATGTTCACCATGGCTACTCCTAGAGGGTGAAAAGCACAAGTACAAGAAAATCATCACAGACTCTCTCACGTGATGTTGTAATGGAGTCACACACCTGACATCCACCATGGCTACTCCCAGAGGGTGGAAACAAGAGCTTTCACCTCAAATCTCTCTCACAGAGATAAATGCATTAACAAGGGATTGCACCTCAAATCTCTCTCATAGAGAGAAATGCATTAAAGAAGATCACTGATGTTGAGACTCCCTCTCAACTAGGGATTCATTCTCCACCATACCAAGCTTGTCTCAAAAGTACACAAACTATTTTGGAGAGAGGCTTGATGAGAATATCTGTCTTCTGCTCATCAATGTTAATGTACTTCAATTGGATCCCTTTCCTTAATAGCATATCTCTAATATAGTGGTATTTGATCTCAACATGTTTAGTTATGTCATGAAACACTAAATTGACATAAAGCTTTACATAGCTTTGATTATCACAATGAATGGCAGTCGAATCCAATGATTGTCCAAACAATCGTGCAAGGAGCTTCCAAAGCCACATTGCTTCTCAAGCTGCCACACACGCTGCAATGTACTCAGCCTCTACAGTGCTCAGTGCCACTGAAGACTGCTTCTTGCTACACTAGGAGATCATCACAGACCCCAAATTGAAGTAACATCCAGAGGTGCTCTTCCAATCAACAACACACCTTGCCCAATCAGAATCAGAATATCCATGCAGCTTCAAGTCCACATTAGAAGAATATCTCAAGCCATACCCAATAGTGCCACACAACTATCTCAAGATATGCTTTGCTACAACAAGATGTATTTGCCTTGGTTCACAAATGAGCTGACTAAGTGCACTCACTGCATAGCAAATATTTGGTCTAGTATTGACTAGATACATCAATGATCCAATCAACTGCCTGTACATAGTAGGATTCACCAGATCTGAACTAGCTGCACCCTCCTTTAACTTCTGAAAATTGGTTTCCATAGGTGTGGACATGGATTTACAATCCATTATACCGAATCTCTTCAAGATGTCTATTGTATACTTCCCTTGACTTAGAATGATCTCATCCAGCTTCTGCCAAACTTCTAAACCAAGGAAGTAATGCATGAATCCAAGATCCTTCATTTCAAATTCAAAAGCTAACTCCTTGCATTTGATAATGAGGTGATCTTCTCTAGTCATAATTAAATCATCAACATAGAGAACCAAGATCAATGCTTCACCATCAATTACTTTGAAGTACAGGTTTGAATCAACACCGTTCTTGGAGAAGCCCAAGTTCAACAGGTATCTATCAATTCTTTCATACCAAGCATGAGGAGGCTGCTTAAGGCCATACAAAGCCTTCTTCAACCTGCAAACATGAGACTCCTTCCCATGAACCTCAAAGCCATCAGGTTGCTCAATATATATCTCTTCCTCAATTAGAAATGTTCTCTTCATGTCCATCTAGTGTATCTTCCATCCCTTAGATGCTGCAATAGCAATGATGGTCCTAACAGATGTATAACGAGCATTTGGAGGAAAGGTTTCCTCATAGTCTACTCCAACTTTCTAAGAGAATCCTCTAGCCACAAACCTAGCCTTGTACTTCTTGAAGCTCCCATCAGCCGCATGGTTGATCTTGAAGAGCCACTTAGAAGAAACAATAGATTTTCCTTCAAGTCTAGGTACGATGTCCCAAACCTCATTCTGAAGGATGGATTGATACTCTTCAGCCATAGCATCTCTCCATACTTGCTGACTAGTAGCTTCCTCAACACTGGAAGGCTCAGACTCAATGATTTGACTCATCAAAGCAACATAGCTTGAAAACTTGCAAGGCCTTTTGCTTTCTCTGAATGTTCCTCTCGGGGCTGCAAACCTTTCTGCCTCCTGCATTGTTTGCCTATCCCAAATAGGTCTCTTATGACCAATCACAATGTCTCTCGGCCCATTAGTCGATTCCAAAGGCTCAGGTGGATCATCATCTTCTTTAGGATTAGTAGCCTCCCTTTGAATCTCAAGAGTATGGTCAACTTCCATATCCTGAGGAGACTCTTGGTCTTCATTGACTATCTCCATATGAGTGCCCTTAGATCTCTTGAACGCAACATCTTCTTTAAATGTAACATCCTTGCTGATCTCAATCAACTTCTGACCTAGAATGTACACTTTGTAGGCTTTAGAAGACTCACTATAGCCCACAAATATTCCCTTCTTCCCAGATGGTTCCAACTTCGTCCTTTTATCTTTAGGAACGTGAACATATACAGGACATCCAAAGATTCTTAAATGACTTACTTTCGGCTTCACCCTTGTGAATGCTTCTTCATGAGTCATGTTCTCCAAAATGTGGTGAGGGCTTCTATTTTGAACATAAACAGCTGTCCTAGACGCTTCAGCCCAAAGGAAGGTTTGCAAATCTTGATCATGAATCATGGCTTTGGCTGCTTCTCCAATAGATTTGTTCTTCCTTTCTGCAACATCATTATGTTGAGGATTGTAAGGGACACAGAACTCCCTCTTAATCCCTGCTTCAATGCAAAATTTTTGGAAGCTTCCAGAAATGTACTCTCCTCCGTTATCGGATCTCAGAACTTTGATCCTCTTCTCGGACAAGTTCTCTACCTAAGCTTTAAATTCTTTGAACCTCTCAAGTACTTCCTCAGATTCTTTAGATTTCAAGAAATAAATCCAAGTCTTTCTAGAGTAGTCACCAATGAAAATAATGTAATACAAGAAACCACTCAAAGAAACAACAGACATTGGACCACATAAATCATAATGAATAAGATCTAGAATACATTTGGATCTACTTTCACTACTATGAAATGAACCTTTAGTATTCTTACCCAATGCGCAACCTTTGCAAGTGCCTTCATGCTCCTGGATGAGTTTAGGAAGGCCCGTGACCATCTTCTCCATGGTTGGTAGTGCTCGAAAGTGAAGATGAGCAAGTCTTTTATGCCAAAGTTCACATGACCTTGATGAATCATGTAAAAAATACTGAAGTGGACAACTGCAAAGTCTATAGAGACTCTCATGTCGAACTCCAATCACCCAAGCAGTCTTGATACTTGAGTTCTTCGGCCATGGAAGAATTTTACCTTCGGAGAATACAACTTGATATCCCTTGTCCTCCAAGGTTGAGATAGAGACAAGGTTTCGCTTGATACCAGGAACAAATAGCACATTACTCAACTGTAAAGAGATGCCGAAATCTATGTGAAGAAGAGAGGTCCCAACACCTTTCAAAAAATAACTTGCTTCATCACCAATAATGACTTGAACACTAGAATCTCTCTCCACCAAATCAGATAGATGCTCTCTAAACCCAACGATGTGGTGGGAGGAACCACTATCAATCAACCATGTGTTGTTATCTATAGGCACATTGCTTGATAGGTCAAAATAGAATAGAAAACCACTTGAATCCTTCTGCAGAGAGATCTGCAATTGAAGCCTGCTACTTAGGTCTGGTTAGGCAATCCTTTGCATAGTGACCAAACTTGTCACATCTAAAATAGTGACCAAATTTGTCACATCTAAAACATTGAATGCGGGAGAGGTCCTTCTTCTTCTTAGATGCAAGGGCACCATCTGATCCTTTATCTCTATTCCTCTTGAAGTAGCCTTTCTTTTGTTCTTTTCCTTTCTTCTTCAAGGATTGAGCAGCAAGAACATGAATGTCTTCATTTGTGGAGCTTTGTCCAATGCCTCTTGCAGCCAATCTTTATTCTTCTTGGATGCAATTTTCCCTCAAGCGATCAAACTTAGGAAGTTTTGATCTCCCACTGATTCCTTGAATGAATGGCTCCCAAGATGGAGGAAGACCATTAAGAGCCAACATAGCCAAATCCTTGTCATCAACAATATGCCCAATGGTAGAGAAGTTGATCTCTCAACTCGGTGATCTTCATGAAGAATGTGATGACAGAATCTCCTTTCGCCATCTTGATATGATGATGTTGTTGCTTTAATGCAAGAGCTCTACTTGTGTTATTGATCTCATACATCTCCTCCAAGGTCTTGAACATCTCACTTGCTGTCTTCAACTTGGAGATGATTGGCACAAGGTGGTCCTTCACAAAGTCTACCAAAATCTTCTTTGCCTTGGTGCAATTCTTTCTCCATTGAGACTTCTCATTCTCATTGGTCGATTTGGGAACTTTTCCCTCCACGAACTCAGCTAACTCATTTTCTTCCAAGGCGAGCATAACTCTAAACTTCCAAGATGTGAAGTTGGCAGCACCCTCAAGTCTATCTTTGATCTTGAGACCATTCACCATCTCGACGATAAGATAGATGCAAGAGAATAAGAATAAGAGTGTATGAAAGCGCTGCTTATGAGAAATCTGATCACGATCCTTCTTATACCCGCTCTGATACCATGTTATTTTTTATGATAAGATAATTAAGGCAGAAATTTAATTCAAAATTAGACACAATAACACAACATATACCCTGGGAAATCCCTCCACTTGAACTCAAAAACCTAGCAACAATATATCATTTATATATTGAATATGAAACAATGAACTCCTTTAGAATGAGGCCAATAATGAGGCCATACACAACACCAAAGTAATGTGATATCACTTGAAGATAATACAACACTCTTGATAGATATATTGACCTCCTTCAATGGCTTCAATGTGAACTTGTATAAATTCGCACTTGCTTGAACTCAAACTATGTATGCAATAATAAATATGTTGCAAATGAAGAAGCATCAAATATATATACACATGATAATGAAGGGATGCATCTCCTTAATCTTCATGTCGGCCTTCTTTAATAATCGTGTCTCTTGGAACCAAGATGTCGGCCTCCATGCATCGTATCTCTTCAAGAATCGCGCCTCCATGATGTCAACCTCATTAACAATAATTAAATGATGTGTAATGATGAAATGCCTCTTCATCAACTGTTTCCTTAACAAATTAAATAGCTGTTAGGCTATCATTTAATTTTTTCTTCATAGAATGATCTGGGTTGGAAGTAGAAGCCCTACGCTGCAAATAACATCAACAAACAGAAAGTAAATTGGCAACTAAATAATAACTAAGAAGACCATTGAATATTACAATTATACATTAATACCCTCCCTTAATGGTCATTCTACTAATTATAAAAAGTCTACCCATAATCTGAAAGTCTTTTGGCCATGAATGCATAAAAGGTGGACTCCTTCTGCTTAGCATGCTCTGTAACATGGGCCTTTTGTTGAGACCCTTCCTGGTTGGAGTTCTAATTAGGTAATTGCTTCTTGTAGTGCTTCTGCATATGACCAATCTTTCCACAGTAGTGGCATGTGAAAGAATTCTTGGAGCTATGCTCTGATTTGCCTTGTCCTTTCTATTGAGTGGACTTTCTTTTGCCATTGTCTTTGGCACTAAACACTTGTTCAATACTAGGAGACTCGTTGTTGCTCCCAAACTACTTCTTCCACCTATCTTGCTGCAAGAGCTTGTTGCACAGCTCATCAAACTTCAAGTCAACATTGGTGGAGGTAATGTTGAGAGTTTTGATGAAGTGCTCATAGGATCATAGTAAGCTTTTCATCGTGATAACCACCATATCCTCCTCTTCCATCTTGCGACCAATGGTCTCTAGTTGATCGCAAATCTCTTTGATCCTCATGAGATGATCTTGCAAAGACACCTTTCCATCCATCATAATGGAAAACAACATATTCTTTAGGAAGAACACCCTACCCTTGTCTGAGGTTTCATGAAGGTCCTTCAAGTGTTTCCAGATCTCCGCAATAGTCTTACCAAATGGTATCTCTGGAAGCACCTCATCAGTGACTGATAACTTGAGAAGCATAACTGCTTCTGAATTACTTCCATCATACTTTTCTTGTTCCTTTCTTGCAACTGTGGGATGAGCTTTTGTACACAAAACAAGTGAATCCAAACACCGATACTTGAAGATGGTGAGCATCCTCTTCTTCCACGTGTTGTAATTTTTACTATTGAACCTCTGGCTACTTTCCAACATGATGTTGGTCAAAGATGCCATCCCTTTCATTTTCCAAAGGCACAAAAAAATGAGGTAATCAATTGGCACGAATCTTGAGGCAATTACCTAGTCCCACGATTTTGTAAAAAATTACCAAAAAATAAGAGGCTCAATAACCCACGATTTTGTCCAAAAATTGAGAAAAAGATGAAGTTATTCAACTTCAACCACAAATTTTTTTAAAAATCCATCAAAAACCAAACTTCACCCAAAAACCCTAGGCCGCAAAGGAGGCACAAATTTCCAAAACTTCATCAAAGATATAGGGAAAGATTTTTTTTAGAAAAAAAATCTTCAAAAAACTTGCTAAAAACCCACGAAACTCAAAAAATTCGTTAGAAACAAATTCTGGAAAAGAAACCCCATGATTTTCAATAAATCGTGCAAATTGTGGGCCTTCGAAAATCCTGTTGCAAGTTAAATCGTGATTTTTCTTTTCTGCCATGGATTTTGTCTCAAAAACCATCAAAAAATTGCAGAACCTCCTTCAACAATCACGTGCAAGAGAAAACACCAGATCACGCTCAGAAACCAAATGAAATCTCGCGCCAAACCTAGCTGCGAATCTCAAAAAATCCTACATCAGATGCGAGTTGTAAAATCACACGAAAATCCAAAGAAAAAACTCGCGCACTCCAGAAAATTCTTGCAAATCCGTCGCCAAACACAACCATAGACCCTCATTAGAGAATTGCAGAAAAACCCATCATGAATCTTAGGAAACAACCGCCAAAAAACCCACAACATAGGTCACGATTTCCAAAAAAAGGACATCGTGAATTTGCAAATAAAACCTCACATGAAAATGCCAAAAAAAATATGTGATTATGTAGAAACCCTTCGCCAAAAAATTTCTCCAAAAGAAAATCCGTGATTTTTAGCAATAAACCCTCGATTCTCATCAAAAAATCAAACAAAAACTTCCGAAAAGAATTTCTAGATTTTTTTGCATAAAAACAGCTATGAATTTTATTAAAAAAATTTGGCAAAAAACCTTCAATGCTTAGAAAAAAATCCTCGTGATTTTTAACAATAGAGATAACCTTCGATTTTTATCAAAAAATAAAACAAAAATTTCTTGGGAAAAGCCATGAATTTTATTTAAAAAGTCGCCAAAAATTAGCCTAAGCTCTGATACCATGAAATGGTAATTAATTGATCTTATTTATTATTAAACAAGGAGAGGAATACTCCTTTAATAATAGTTTACAAGACGATGTTTCTAAAAAGAAGTAGTCATGACCAAAAACAATAAACTGAAAGTTGCTAAAACTAACTAAAGCAAACTAAGTTAACAAAACGTAAACTAGCAACTAACTAATAACTAAGATAACCATTAAGTCTTACAATAATACTTTAATAGAGCAATCCTCATGGCAACAAGCACTTGAGAAAGATATGCAATAAGCACAAAGTTATCAACTAGTTGTCTATTTCTCCAAGCTCATTCATCTAATTGAGGAAGTTCATCCTCATGTACACCTTCCAAAGTGATATAATATCACTTAGGCCACTTATGTGTCTCAACCAAATGTTGTGAAGGAAAGGCCTCATCTAGAACCTTATATGGAGTAGAAACATCTTCAATCATGGGTCTCTGAAAGAAAACTAGAGAAAAACCAGCCAAAGGCTAACTTGATGAACTAGAGGATTCATTTCTCAAAGCTACCATAATTCTAGATTCACAAACTAAGTTGACCTTCTATTGAATGCAAGAAAAATATGGCTTTGTTTCTCTTACATCAATATCCCACCTAAGAATGGCTTTGTTAGTAGAATCATCAATAAGAAAGTATGTCTTAGATTGTTCACTATAGCCAGCAAAGAAATATCTAATACTTTTGGAATCTAGCTTATGCCTTTTCTATTCAAGAACTAATGTGTAAACAACTCAACCAAAAACACAAAATATGTTACCTCAAGTTTTGTGGTTTGTACTCTTATGTGATGCACGACCAATAGTTTGCATAACTCCCACAGGCCCTTTTCCACAACTTATAGGATGTTTTCATCCACAGCCTCTAGAATGTCTTGTTGACTGAATTTCTAACTATAACAAGATTTTTGGCAACCCCTTGTGCCCTAGCAACTATAAAGAAATTCCTATGACCTTTAACTTCACCTTCTCTTTCGGACTTCTTTTTCTCAATTGAACATTGGCTCCAATACCGATGTTAGTATGAACAAAAGAATGAGATGAGAGAAGAGGCATGATTTCTTAAGAGGACATCTCAACATTATATTATTGAAGAATGTCCAAGAACAGACAATAGTTGCAAAAGTATAATAATGGCAATTACAAAATATTATTACAAACAAATGTAATAGGAGCTACATTATTATATTATATTATAGCATCCCAATATTCTAACAACTACCATGTCTCATGATCTAATCACATTTCCTACAATGTTCACTCTTTACGTGCCCATGTATCAAAGGAGAATTTTCTATGGTATCTAGCTGTAGACTTACATTCACAACATGATGTTGTAATCCTAAATTCCAACAATTTTAAGACTCATTTATTTCCCTCTACTTTTGAGTACAAGTATAAAAAAGAATGCCTTAAAAAAACCTTACTTCAGCCTTTTGGTACAGATTTATCTTGAGAAGACTTCTATCTCATCCTCTAGTCTCTCAATCTAGCATTCTCACCCCATACATGCCCATCTTCCTCTAATGTAGTACATGGTGATATAAAATTGAGTCCCTTACCTAACATCCCAATTTAATCTATTTGTATGGGCTAAAACTCCCATGTACTACATAATATTACCTACTTGAGCAAGTAATGTCCCCGATTTAATTAAGCCAGCATTGTAATTAAATAATTAATCTTAAGTTGTTGAAAAGAGTTAAATTTAAGAGACAACTTAAATTGATTATTTAATAATGTAAAGTGACTTAAGATGAGAAAGAAAGAATATTTAATTAAGTCACTGTAAGGGAGAAATAAGGAGTTAAAATAAAAGTTAAAAAATCATTTTCAAGAAATCTTGGAGCGGTTATGGAAAGCTGAATAAAAGATCTAGAGAAGCTCATTTTTGAGGCAGCTTGATTTGATCTAGTTTTTGGAGAGTTGGATTTCTGAAAACTTGTGGGCGTACCCCCTCGAGTTCAACGATCTGGACGAAAACCCAAATCTATAGTTGGTGGAACCACCCAGGTTTCACGCATGAGTTAATTGTTGCTAATTCAGAAAATTCTAGAGTATTCCGTAAAGACATGTTTTTGGAGTTTTAGTGGGAACTATTGACAGAAGTAAATATGATGGTATGTGTTGCAGACATTGAATGATATATTGATGTTCAGTTTATTGCTATTGTAGTTGCTTCACTCTATATTATATATTTCCAACGAGTTGTGAAATATTAAAGGAAGAGCTGAGTATAAAAAAGAAGCCTACGCCTCATTATAGTATATATTAAATAAAGGCTTATTTAAGCTGCAATTTTGTCTTGAAGTCCGTTAATTTATGTTTGGTAGCGTATTAATTCATCCATTCATTTTTCTCACAAGCTTGAAAGGATTATATGCCATACATTTTCGTAACAACAGAGAAAGCGATTCAATGTCTGGAGAAAAAATATATTGCTAGTTCCAAAAGTACAACCAAACGTATACTGAAGAATCTGCTTGGTATCATTTCTTGCTATCCAAAATGTACAAAGGCTTTGTTGTGTTAAGGTAGTAAGATAGCAATTGAAAAAACAAGAGCCAAAGAATCCTAGTGCCATTTAGGAAAGATTCATATGAGAATAGAGAATTAAAGAAACTGTTTCTTCAAATCACTACCATCCATTCTATCTACAAGAGATATCATGGGAGCCATTCTTGTCGGGAGCAGCATGTGTTTTAAAAAAAAGATTATTTAATATTGCTACCAGTTGGGTTTCTGGGAGCATTCGAAGATATTTGATAGTCTTTGGAAAGCTATTTCAACTTAAAGAAATACGCCAATAAGCTTATGTGGATTGGGCGATGAGGATTATGGATTATGGACTGGGTGATGAAGTCTTTTAAGTAACTGTAGTGAATAGAGGTGTCTGGGATATGGCGCGCCTATGAAGATTATTGAATCATCTACAAAATATTAATAAATGTCTTTGATTATGAGCATTTGTATCGAGCGCCTGAAGAATTGTTGATATCATGGCTTTAATATGTCTTTCACCAAAATTCAAACACTTGTATATCGTATTTGACACCTGGGTATCATTTTGTCACAAGTTACCAAGGAAGAAGTGCGATGAGTAATTATATTGCCATGAAATATGAATTGAAGATGTATATCTACAAGAAGTGAGATTAATTCTTTATCTATCATTCCAAGTTTGAGAAAGATATTAAGAGACATGTAGGAATTGGAGGCGTCTATCTTTGAACCACCGCATCTTGTCTTTGTCGCCATCAAGGAATAGACTCTTATGGGATCAATGGAATATATGCAAAAGCTATTGGAGCAGAATTAGTCTGAATGAACCAAATTGATATTCATAGCTAATTTGTAGTCACTCTGTAATAGGTCAGAATAGTTTTTAATTATTAATTGATGAATCCTCAGAGGTTATTATGGAATATTTTAATGTAGAGACAATTATTGTTGACAAGGCATGTTTGCATTTGAGGAAATTTATGTGAAGAAAATACTCTACTATCAAAGGAATAGATCTCAGTTAAATGTTTATTTATATCATCTTTTTGTATCATTTCTATGAGTGTATGAAGTTGTTCTTTAAACTTGAGAACTACGTTTGCAAATTTCAATATTCAAACTCTATAAACCTAAGTGGTTCATTGCAACGAAATGGGAACAAACTTGGGATGACAGAGTGTAAGTGCTTGACAAAATTTCCATCACTATGGAACTATGTAATTGAGAAAAAAATTATAGTAAACAGGGCAGACCATTACATTGGTATCAAAGCCATAGCTTCTGCCATCGAATGGGTTCAAGCGTGAAATGTTCATAGCAGAAATTTTTTGATGAGTTTGTGATTTTCCAATTACTTACTTGCTCCGTTTATAGGTGTTGAAGTGTGGAAGCAATTATGGGTGATAGAGAACATAGAGACTACAAGGAACAAAACACAAGACAAACCTTTTATGATTGTGCTAGAGGTCAGAGGGAATTACAACGGAACTTGGCTCAATTGGCAGCCTTAATGACCCAATGTGTTGATGGGAACAATGGGAAAGAAAGAAATTATAGAAAAAGTAATGATTATGTAGACTACAGGGGTTCAAATTAGAGTTCTAGAGCTGTAACAACCAGCTCTAGACCTATAAAAATTAAATTTCCTCCAAGGAAAAACCTTCAAATTGATAATGATCTTGCACGACAAGGATTTGAGGATCAAATCTTACAAGATTGGAAAGAATCAAGTGTTGATTTTCAGAGTGAAATATCTCTTCATGAGTATAGGGATCTCAGGTGGAACCATAGACCACACAAGGGTGGTAGATCTTGTAATCAGAATGACCGCCTTGTCACGCTTGTAACTACTATTGATAAATTTCGACATGAGGAGAGAGCAAAGACTAAAGGAAAAGAATCTCTAACTACTAAAAAAGAAATAAATCAGTAGGAATGAGCTTAGAAGACAAAATCGTTGTTTCACATGTAGAGAAATTTGGGAGGCTAACCATCAGTGCACGGATAAAACGATGAAGTAGCTTGAAGAGGAAAAGATAATCACTGAAGAAGAAGAGGCTGTAAAAGAGATATAAGTGGCTGAAAATGATGCTAATGTTTTTAAGGATACAAATGAGAATGGAGTTAGTTCTTCAAGTATTTCCATCAGCAAAATGGGGTACATTGATCTTCATGACAGCATTGAGAATGAGCAAACTGCTGATCCAAAGTTCATTGAATCAACAAATTTGGATGTAAATGATTTTCACAATGTTTCCTTCTAGCAGGGTAATGTCGTGGATGTTGAGGAAAAAGGATCACCTGATGCTTCTACAAGTGAGGTATGCAAAATTATTTATATTGGTGATGTAGAGATTGTATTTGATAAGCTTTGTGTTGAGGAGATGAATACTTTTGAGGATAATGTGTTTGATGATAACATTGTCCCAACTTCTTTGATTGAGGATTGCAAGACACCATCTAATGAAAAAACTAATTTTGGAGATGACATAGCTTCTACACATTAAAGTAAATCAGAAAATTTAATGTGTGGCAGCCCTAATCACATCGATGAGTTTGATCAAATGCCTTTGGCATTGCAATATTTGAAAGACCGGCTGGTTGTTACAAATGAAAAAGTGGTGCAAATGTTAACAAGGGCAGATGATACTCACAAATTCGTTGAGGAACTCATTTGGGATGCTCAAATTGAGGAAAGGAAAAAAGGAGTAGCAAGTGGAGTGACTCTTAATTAGTTGTATAATATTAGAGAAGTATTTGAATTGATGAAATCAGATTACTTGCAATTGTTTTCGAGAGGATGTCATGGTGATCTCCATTGAAATCAGATTACATTAAGTATGGCTCACTTTTCATTTTACAAAGCAGAAAATTCTATTTCTATCATAGCCACATCCAAGGATCAAGAAAGTGAAAGAAGGACAATGGAGATCAAACAAATCATTGGAGGGATTGATGAACTCTATGGGGATGAAATATTGCAAGATAATTCTCGAACACTCCTTGTTGGAACTGTAAAAATTTGATGTTTTCACATGTTGTTTTTACTCATGAACTTCTGGATTTGGTCCTACCATGTGCATATTCCACTCATATTTTGCCATATTGCCTCATTTAATCCATTGAGTCAAGCATTTTTCACGTTCAGGTTCCTATCGGTGTGAGAATTCCATTGTCTCCCTCACCCATTGTGCGTTTTCTGCTAACATGAGTCTGTGTTTCCTTTCGGTAGGACTCATTTGTTGTCACAACAATCAAAATTTTCTTGCAGGCACCGTTTGGTAGGAGTTCTTCATGGTCTCAGCGAAAGAGGATGATTCTCATTTCGGCAGGAGTCTGGTTGTCGATATAATGTTTCACTGAGTGCTTTGTGTCTCGGCGATTGGAGTTTACTCACTGGCAGTTATCGGCATGACTCTCATCTTGTCTCTCTGACTGAAAGAACATAATACATCATATTGGCATGAGTTAATGTTTTCAAGAGGATGTCATGGCGATCTCCATATGTCTTACCGACTTTGCACAAATGTTCACTTCGGCAAGAGTTGCAGCATCAGTATATGGTCATAGCGAGCTCTCTTGGTCTCACCAACAAGTGCATTAAGGTTTCTCTTCGGCCAGGCTTGCTGTGTTCAGTGTGAAGTCATAACGAAATCACATTGTCACACCGACTGTCAACATAAGGGCATATTAGTGAGAGTTAGGGCTTTCACCGTGAGGTCTCAGCGAGTGACCTCTGGTCTCACCAATGAAACATATGAGGACTTTTTCGACGTGAAGATTGATTTGTCTCGGTGACACTCAAGGATGGTTGAGGACTTTCGGTATGACTCGGAGCATTCTACGAGAGGTCTCCCTGAAATTTGGATGTTACAGTGAAATATATGGGACGGATGGACTCATCGGCAGAACAACCCTTATGTGACAGTGACACACATGTGAGTAAAAGGGGGTTTTCGATGTAGCTCAGTGGACTCTTTGGGATGTCTCCTCGACTATATATTGTCTTGGTGAATGCGAGTGGGAGATGCTTCTCGGTGACTTAAGATGAATGAAGGAATTCTCGCTGAAACATGGTTTGCTCTGCGGGAGGTCTCGTCAATGTCAGAATGTTACGGCGACTGTGAACGAACCAAAGGAACTCATCGGTAAGAGATATCTCTGTGTCTCAGCGAACAGAAAGAACATAAAGAAAAACGTATCGATATAGCATAGTGTATGTTGTATGACATCTCACCGACGGCAAAAGCTATAGCAAAACATAAAGGGGACAAATGGATGCTTCTTGACTTCGACGTAGTGAGTAGATGGTCATGGCGAAGCACGAAGAACAGAGGAATGTAGGATGATTAATGATTGATGATACAATTTCCTTCGGCATACTACTGCATTGTCTTAGTGACTGGTTCACTGATGATTAATAAAATTAAAACACTCTGGCCGACATGTGAGTTCCTGTTAAATGTCATTGCAGGTCGACTTGATTGGAGCCCGATTTCTATGGTGGCGGACATGATTTCAAAGCAATATGTTTTTTGAATGCTGGTGTATAAATATGCACCCCGATTGTAATAGATCATCATTAGATTTTAGATTAGAAGCAGTAGATAGAGATGGATACAGTAGAATAATTTTCTCATGTTAGAGACTATGGTGCATGTTTTCAAATGGAGATTCCAATGAAATTCAACTAGTGTGGTAGTTTATTTTTGGTATCAATTGTATGTTGAATTTATTGAAAAGTATTGCTAAGTTGTCTCCAAGTTGATTCTTTCTGGTTATTTAAATTGAAGTAACAAGCTTATTTTTAGTTTACCAATGCACACTTGTTGTATCTGTGTGATTAATCTATTGGTTCTCTCAAGTAGAGATTAAATCCTTTTTGTTGATCACAGTAATCAGGGGGAATTCATCTAGATTATTAAAGTAGAGCTTAGTGGTCATAATCTTGCATGTTTATACAAGTTATAAATAGATCATATGCCATCAATTTGATTTTCTGCTAGAATAAGTTTCCCACTTTTGTTTCATTTGACTCCACATACCCAATAAGGCACTGGTCTCTGCAATTTCATCATTTGAATTCATTCAGTTTCTTTATATCTCTTAATTAAACATTTTAGGATTTAGATCAGAAGATTACTATCAAGTTTGATTTCATTTGTTCACTTCCATTTGCCATTGTGGACAAAGCATTTCAGAAGGATAAATCATAAGTCAAGTCTGCTTCATTCAGAAAGGTACACCCACCTAGGTTAGCAGCACCTAAAGAGTAGAAGGTTGAGTTCTCTTGACCTTGTCTATTACCCTAAAGCGTATTAAGAGATTGGCAGCCTCTTGAGGCATTCAGCCTACGTTTTTGAGAGCTAAAAAATTGGCAACTCCGCTGGGGACTACATCAAAAAATTTGGTTGAAGACCATTATATAGAGTCAGTAAAGAAAAGATTTGTAATTTGAGAAGTTTCAGAAAAGGTGATTCCGCTGGGAAAAGATCAGAAATAATGATTTTTCTACTTTTGGAAAAGTAGGTGGTGACTCTGAAAGAAACATTGCATTTATTCAAATGTGATAGGAAGAAAATCTCAATACAAGGGAGGTTGTACTAGAGCTCCTCCTAGTAGTAGTAAGTTGACACACAATGATCTAAAAATGGAGGGTAATCAGGGCGGACCTATTGATCATGATACTCCTCAAGTTGATTATGAATCTTTAACTTTTGAGGAGGTCAAAGCACTATATGAGTCTCAGAGAAAGGAAATAGAAGAATGGGAAAGGAAAAGGCTGCAATTAGACCAACAACCGTTACAATTAGGAGAATTTTGCAATGAATACACAAATGTGGGAAGGCGTTGGGCCCCTCGAGTGCCTGATATTACAAATGGAAATTTCTACAATGGAGGCAACACATATCATGCACAGCAGAGCACTTATCCTCCACAACCATTAAAGCAAGTAAGTGTTTATCCAGTCCCTCCTGGATGAAGATTGGAAAATTATCAAGAATGTCAGTGTGATCAGTGTCAAGTGCAGTGTCAATATGATCAATGTCAAGTGCAGCACAACTCTAGCCCACTTGGAGATTTAAATCAGAATTTGCAGCAATATGTGTGCTAGGATCAACAATTTGAAGAAGAAGAAGCTGAGTATGTGTATACTCAAAGCCAGGACTCCAACACTCAATCAGAGTATGGAATTTATCCCTTTTATGCATTTCTTGGCATAAGGAAGTATGAAGGAGAAGATTTGACTTCTCTGTACAATAGGATGATAAGTGTCTATATGCAATTACATTCTCATTGTAGGCCTACAAGGGCCATGTTTACTGAGCAGTTTATAAAGGAATGGGAGCCTAATTCAGTTTATTGGTCAGAATTATCAATACAACAAGTTTGTGATCACTTCAATAAATTCATTGATGCCATGGAGAAGATAAGGTATGAGAACACTATCAATGTTGATTCCAATGATTGTATTTCTGATGAGTGTAGAGAAATTGATCAAACAATGCAGCAAAAAGAAGATGAGACATGTGCAAGTCAGAATGACTCATATGATAGCTTGTGTGATGAAGATGAAGGTACAAGATATCTCTCTTGCATAATAGATTGTGACAGGGAAAGCAGTATGTGTTATGAGGGGTCCAGTGAATATTCAGATTGTGAAGATACACCTGAGGATTTTGATCTACAAGCAGGGGATTCTTCTACCTCTTATGAAGATCAGGATAAAGAGGCAATGGGAAATGTTGATTCACTTGATAATGGGTATACAATACCTCTAGCTGCAATTGAAAGCTATGAGGACACATTCGATGAAGAAGAGGTTTGTACATTTGAAAATGGTTTCCAAAAATTTTCAAACTCATTGTATGATGAAGAGTTAAAAGAGGATCATATGATGTTTTGCAAAGGTAGGCCCAAGAATGAATGTCAGGTATTTTTAGATCCACTCGATGTTGAGCAAAAGGTATTTTTAGATAAACAATGGGATGTGTCAAATGACTGTGTTGGTAATGTTGCTGATTTTCTATTCTCTGATGATTTTGGACCTCATTTTGATGATGACAAAAGTGAAGAATATAACTGTAGTGATGAAAGTGCTGAGACTTTCTTGCTCAATAGTGAGCAAATTTCAGACTTGCTAACTTTGGAATATCAGAGATATACACATGAAGGTGATCCTGAAGTTTTATGTCCAGCTTACATTTGTTTTGACAGTGAAAGATCTTTGTGTAAAGATTCTTATGATTCTCAATACATTTCTCAAGTTGATGGTGAAATCTTTGGTGTTGATCAAAGGTATGCTTCCATTCAGGATGAGGTATGTGATTTTGAAATTTCTAATTCATGTGAAGACATTTATCTGCATACCAAGGATGATAGAGGTCCAGGTTTGAATGGTTCATGTATGCTTGATATTGATGATATGAGTGATGATCCAGTGTTGTATCCAAATGGTAGTATCAAAGAGGTGCAAAAGGTTTCAGATTTGTTTATCTCAGACAGTGTTGATGTGAAAAAAAATTTTGATTCTCAAAAGAAGCACTTTGATGGTAGATTTTTAATACAACTGGGAGAATGTTTCATAATACATAATAGTGAGAAAGATAATGAGGAATGTTGTATTTCATATGCATGGATTTTGAATGTTGAAAATAACAGGGGTTTGTCCCAAGATGTTGAAGAATTTGACCTGTAGGATGGTGTAGGGATTTTGGGCCAAACCGAGCATGATGATACTCTAAGAACTTGCAATAACAGTGACAGGAAATATTGTGTGAGTATCTTCAAGAAGAATTTGATGAATTCAACACAAAACCATGTGTTTGACAAGGGAAAGCTTGGTTTGAGTTTCAGATTGTAACAACTTAGGATAGGTGAAATTAAAACATAGAGGATTAAGGGTTGCCAATGCATGAACAACTCTTGCTCATTCTCTTTAAAATTATTTTCCATGCACAGTAGTTTAGGGTTTTGGTTCACCTCCATCTTGCATTCATTTTGCATTCATTCCATCTTGCTATTTGTCTATTTCCATGTTGCTCATTTTGTGTTTGGTCTGCTCAACCAAAGATTTTGGATCCTTGCAATGATCTTACTATCATTCATCCCCAGATAGAGCCACTGTTGGAACTATAAAAATCTGATGTTTTCACATGTTGTTTTTACTCATGAAATTCTAGATTTGGTCCTACCATGTGCATATTCCACTCATATTTTTCCATATTGCCTCATTGAATCCATTGAGTCAATCATTTTTCACATTCTGGTTCCTATCGGTGTGAGAATACCATTGTATTCCCAACCCATTGTGCATTTTTTGCTAACATGAGTCTGTGTAGCCTTTCGGAAAGACTCATTTGTTGTCACAGCAATCAAAATTTTCTTGCAGACACCGTTCGGAAAGAGTTCTTCATGGTCTCGGTGACAGAGATGATTCTCATTTTAGCAGGAGTCTGGTCATGGATATAATGTTTCACTGAGTGCTTTGTGTCTTGGCGATTGGAGTTTACTCACTGGCAGTTACCGGCATGACTCTCATCTTGTCTCGCCGACCAGAGGAACAAAATACATCATGTTAGAATGAGTTAATGTTTTTCAGAGGATGTCATAGCGATCTCCATATGTCTTACCGACCTTGCACAAATGTTCACTTCGGAAAGAGTTGCGGCGTCAATATATGGTCATAGTGAGCTCTCTTGGTCTCACCAACAAGCACATTAAGGTTTCTCTTCGGCCAGGCTTGCTGTGTTCGGTGTGAAGTCATAGAAAAATCACATTGTCACACTGACCAACAACATAAGGGAATATCGGTGAGAGTTAGGGCTTTCGCTGTGAGGTCTCGGCGAGTGACCTCCGGTCTTGCCAATGGAACATATGAGGACTTTGTCGGCATGAAGATTGATTTGTTTCGGCGACACTCAAGGATGGTTGAGGACTTTCAGTATGACTCAGAACATTCTACGAGAGGTCTCCCCGATAGTTGGATGTTATAGCGACATATACGGGACAGATGGACTCGTCGGTAGGACAACCCTTATGTCACGGCAACACACATGTGAGTAATGGGGGGTTTTCGATGTAGCTCGGTGGACTCTTTGGGATGTCTCCCCAACTATATATTGTCTTGGCGAATGCGAGTGGGAGATGCTTCTCAGCAACTTAAGATGAATGAAGGAATTCTCAGTGAAACATGGTTTGTTCTGCGGGAGGTCTCACCGATGTCAGAATGTTACGGCGACTGTGAACCAAAGGAACTCATCGGTAAGAGATATCTCTGTGTCTCAGCAAACGAAAAGCACGTAAAGAAATAGGTATTGATATAGCATAGTGTATGCTATATGACATCTCACCGACAATAGAAGCTATAGTGAAACACAGAGGGGACAAATGGATGCTTCTTGACTTTGACGTAGCGAGCAAATGGTCACAACGAAGCATGAAGAATAGAGGAACGCAGGATGATTAACGATTGATGATAAAATTTCCTTCGACATACTACTTCATTGTCTTAGCGACTGGTTCACTAATGATTAATAAAATTAAAACACTATGGCCGACATGTGAGTTTCTATTAAATGCTGTTACAGGCTGACTTGATTGAAGCCTGATTTCTATGGTGGCTGACATGATTTCAAAGTAATATGTTTTTTGAATGCTGGTGTATAAATATGCACCCCGATTGTAATAGATCATCATCAAATTTTAAATTATAAGCAGTGGGTAGAGATGGATACAGTAGAATAATTTTCTCATGTCAGAGACTATGGTGCATGTTTTCAAATGGCGATTCCAATGAAATTCAGCTGGTGTGGCAGTTTATTTTTGGTATCAATTGTATGTTGAATTTATTGAAAAGTATTGCTAAGTTGTCTCCAAGTTGATTCTTTCTGGTTATTTAAATTGAAGTAACAAGCTTATTTTCAGTTTACCAATGCACATTTGTTGTATCTGTGTGATTAATCTATTGGTTCTCTCAAGCAGAGATTAAATCCTTTTTGTTGATCACAGTAATCAGGGGGAATTCATCTGGATTATTAAAGTAGAGCTTAGAGGTCATAATCTTGCATGTTTATACAAGTTATAAATCGATCATATGCCATCAATTTGATTTTCTACTAGAATAAGTTGCGCACTTCTGTTTCATTTGACTCTGCATACCCAATAAGGCACTGGTCTCTGCAATTAAATCATTTGAATTCATTCAGTTTCTTTATATCTGTTAATTAAGCATTTTAGGATTTAGATCAAAAGATTGCTATCAAGTTTGATTTCATTTGTTCACTTCCATTTGCCATTGTGGACAAAGAATTTCAAAAGGGTAAATCATAAGTCTGCTTCATTCAGAAAGGTACACCCACCCAGGTTAGCAACACCTAAAGAGTAGAAGGTTGAGTTCTTTGGACCTTGTCTATTACCCTAAAGCATATAGAGAGATTGGAAGCCTCTTGAGGCATTCAGCCTGGGTTTTTGAGAGTTAACACTCTTGTTGTGACCTTTTCACACATCACACCATTCAAAATGGGGACCCCCTAATTTTTGCTCCATTTGAGTCTTTTGGCTTGTTTTTGGTTGGTTTCCCTACTATCTCTCTCTCGTTCTGTCTGTCTTTCTAGGATGTGCCCATTTGAGTTGAAATTTTGGCTAAGTCTATAAATTAGGGTTTTATCTTTTAGGGTCAGTTTGAGGTTGATTTTAGTGAGCAAATTGAAATTTGAGCTTGGCATTACAGTTAGAAGGCTTTTAATAGGTTCCCATTTAAATTTCACTGAATTCTAACAACTTGCTATTTTTAGTAAGTACCCCCTGAGAAGCTTTTCTACTAAAGTTTTCAAGAAACGAATTGTTACACCATGTTTAGAGCACTTCAAAGAACTTGCTACAAAATTTGAGCAGATTCTGACAACTTGCTTTTTTTAGCAATCATGACTTTAGAAGCCAATTTTAGGGTTTACATGTGTTCTTTTTCAATGCATGCCTAGAGAATCTTTCTAGGCTTTTCGAGAGCTTCGCAATGATATAACATGCAAGCCAATATGACAACTTTCAACAATTTTTCCTTCAGGAGCAATTTTTAGGGTTTGCATGTGTGATTTTTTGATGCATGTTTGGATATTCTTTATGGGTTTTTCAAGAGCTTTGCGATGATGTAACATGCAAGTCAAGTTGATGACTTGCTATTTTTAGCAGGTGCTCACATGTAGACCAATTTTCTGGGTTTTTCTAGGTTTTTTAAGATCTCCCGGGTAGTATGACACGCAAACACATCTGGCAAGTGGTTGATCACCTTTCAAGCACTTACTATTTTTAGCAGGTTCACTCCAACAGCTCCCCAACACTTCAGTTTCATGAACAAAGCAACATGCAACAGAAATAGGGTCAAACGGAGGTCATTTGAGGCACATGCAAGTCAAATTAGGGTTTCCAACTTTGAGACTCAAAATAAGGGGTAAAACTCGAGAAAAATGAAAACCTGATGTATCCCATCACAATCAGCATCTTTCAAGGAGTCCGCTGGTAAAATTTGAGCCCAATCCGAGTACTTACTATTTATAGTAAGTCACCTCTAGAACAAGGCTAAAAATAACAAGTTGACACGACAGGCAAGTGTGAACAGGATAATTAGGCCTTGAGAAAGTTGAAAATTCATAGAAATCACAAGGGCTTTGGAACTTTCTAAAAATAGTAAACTAGGGTAAGGTGAGAAAATTTTGTCTAAGTTACAAACTTGAAGCTCCACCCTCAGAATGTGCCCTCAACTATAAGTTGACCATAGTAAATGTGCCCAAGAAGGAGAGGACATGCAAGAAATTTCTAAGTTATTGAAAATTGGAAGCCTGACCCTCAAAATGCGCCCAAGGTGGCAAAGTGGCTGGAAATTTTTCTAAGGCATTGGAAATCAAACCTCAAGGGGTAAAATGCACCCATCATGGAGGTGTTTGAATTTTTTTTTTCTAAGGCATAAAGTGGAAGCATCACCTTGTAAATGTGCCCAAGCAAGGAATGAAGACATGAAAATCTTCTAAGGCACGAACAAAATGGAAGTAGGAGGGGTCAAATGTGCCCAAAGTGGAGAAGGTATGAGAAATGGAAGCTCCCTCTGCCAAATGAGCCTTAAGAAGTTGGAGGAGATTGGAAAATGTGTCTAAGGCAAGTGAAATGAAATTTCATGGGTCTAGATGCACCATTCAAGGAGAACTAGGTGAAAATTTGTCTAAGGCAAGTGAAACAAAAGTTCATGGGACTAAATGCGCCTTATTCATGAGAAGACATGGGGAAATTTGTCTACGTAACGAAAATGAAAGCTCACCATATCAAATGCGCCCTAGGAAGGTGAAGAAGTGAGAAATTTTGTCAAAGTCACAAAAACAAAAGCTCAAGGGGCAAAATGCGCCCATCTTGAGGAGGCGAAGGTGGATGAAATTTCTAAGTCTTGGAAAATGAGAGCTCCACCCCCTAAATGCGCCCAGAGTGAAGGAGGTTGAAAAGTTTCTAAGGATGGAAAAATGAAAGAAGACCTAGTCAAATGTGCCCTTGAAGAGGAGGATTGGATAAGAAATTTTTCTAAGTGTTGCAAAATGGAAGTGCAAGGGGTGAAATGCACCCAAGTTTGGAAGGAGGCCATGAAAGTATGAGGGATCACAAATGCTCCGAAGTCAGGAGGTTGATTTGAAAATTGTTCTAAGTCTGAGAAAATGGAACCTCAAGGGGTCAAGTGTGCCTAACTTGAAGGAGGGGATATGAATTTTTCTAAGTGTTTGAAAAAAAAAGCATGACCCCTGGAATATGCCCCTTAATTTTTCCCTTTGAATTCTCAATGTTTCCACAACACAGACCAGCACTACGCCAAATGGATTAGCGTTAGCTTCAAAAAGGAATAAACTGAAATTACACTCAATGCCAAGAATGTGCACACAAGATCCTTTGAAAGGCGAGGTGCTAACATATGGTAGAGGAAATAAGCTACCAATTGAAAATTGAATTATAATAAAATGCTGATAGGCAGTGAACCAGCCATGAGAATTTCCATGCTACCACTTGAACAGTGGGGGGAAAACATTACAATACAAATCTAATTCATCTGCTACAGCAGGCATCCACTTAAGAGTGGGAATTCTCCACTTTACAGTGGGTGGTAAATGAAATTACAAATCAGATTACTCCACACTGGCAGCAAACTGTCCAAGGGTTATAATATTTGCATCAATTAATAAAAAGTAAATGCAGTAACAAAATGGTTGGATTAGTACTACTAATTCACAACCTTACAATTGAAGAAAAACTGCAAATTATGAGTGTTACAATGATAGAATGATTGCAAATATATAAAAGATGATTCTTTCAAGTTACAAAGCTATCAAAACACTGAAAATGAAGCATAAATCTGATTCTTTTGAAGTCTGATATAAAAAACCAGCAAACTGAAATTGTAAACCAACAGCCTGTGAATCAATGAAATGCACATAACTTCATCAATTTACCTCCAAATTGAGTGAAATCAATTACAATGAACCTATGTAGGATAGGTTCCCATGTCATGATGATGAAACATCTTCAAAAAGCAACCATTAATTTACTTGCACAATTTCCAATGCTCTCAACATGGTACGACCCTTAGCAAAGGCAATTTTGCAAGAATAAAAATAAATACTTTGAAATAAATTCTGATCTTCTATGGGAAGGGGTGCCCATGTGCTAGGAATCCATATCTTCAATACCCATAAGCATATTAAAATCATACAAAGAGTTGTTAATAAAAAACACCTTCAGCTGTAGTAATATAAGCAACACCAAAATTGAGAAAAACTCCAAAATTGTCAACAATTGAGCTCCATCTGCTAGTCTGAATGACAAGCAGCAATAAAAACCAATTAGGTGTTGTCTCTCAAACACGAAATTGATTGGAATCTAGGAGGTAAGCATCCCTCGAAGAAATAATCACAATTTCATTTCGACAACATAACTTTAGTAATTGAAAGTGACTTTTCAAATTCCATAACTCCTCCAAGAAAGGGATGCCAAAAGCTCCTTTTTGAAATATTTTACCTTTTCAAAATATTTAATTCTTCCTTAATATGGCATCCAAAACCCAAGGCATATTAAAACAATATAAAATATCAATTATTCCCTCCATGAGGCGTCCACCCTTTATGACCACCTTTTAAAACAACTTCAAGTCATTAAACTAGGCCAAGTGGCCCAAATATGAAATATAACATTAATGACTTAAAATAACTCATTTCTCCCTTTTACACCTCAATAGCCAAATTCAACAATATTCAACTACTCCAACTGAAATGGAAAACTTACTAAAGAGCTGCCAACTGGACTACTGCCAAAATTAGAACTTACTAAAACTAGTACATTTTGATAAATGCCAAAAAACCTCCAAAGAAGGAAACCTTGATTTTACCTCAAACAAGCCTACAGATTTCTGGAAATAGGCTAAAACGAAATGAAGAGCTAATGGCCAAAATTGGGACATTACAACCCCCTAGATGCGCCCAAGTCAGAGAAAACATGAGAAAAGTTTCTAAGTGTTTAGAAATGAAACTAGACCCCCTAGAATGTGCCCTATGAGGATTGGGAAGGCTTGGTATTTTTTCTCAGTGATGGAACTAGAAGTTGGATCCCCTAAATCAAACGCCTAAGGCACAAAATCAAACCTCCACCTATCATATGCACCCAAGTCAAAAGAATCATTATGAGAATTTTCCAAGTCTGTGAAAAATAAAAGCTCAACACCCTAAATGCGCCCAACTTGGAGAATTGGAGTAAGTTGATCAAGAAATTGTCTAAGGCATGAAAAATCAGAGGCTTGACTCCTCAAATGCATCCTATAAGGAGATGGGTCGAAACGAGCCTTTAACACAAGATGGCAAATGCAGACTCCAAGATATGCCAGAGTATCCAAAGGAATTGCGTTCAAGGAAGAGACATCAAGGTGAGAAGTTTTCTAAGGGAGAAATGAAACACCACCATCCCAAATGCACCCTCAAGATGAAGAAATTTTCCTAAGGCAAAAATGAAGTAGAGCCCATCAAAATGTGCCCATGATGAAAGGTTATAAAGGAGGTAATGTTTGCTAAAACAAAAAATGATGAATATTGTCAAGATCTAGACATTAATCAGGCCTTGGAAAAAAGAACACGGGGATCAAGTAAGTGAGAAGTGAATTTATATTATTAAGTGTTTTGATGCTCTTTTCTTTATTTGTTTTGCAAGATGAACACCGAGACCAAGGCACGATGGCTCGAGGTGGTGGAGTAAATACTCCAGGACAATATTACAACTGTGGAAGGAGATAAAGTTACATGTTTGAAGCTCCTCCATGAAATCTCAGTTGCACCCAAATCATGAAGGAAGATGCTAAGAAAAAAAAAAAGGATAAGTGTTGGAATTTCTCCACAATGACCTAATATGCACCCAACTTAGGAAGGCAGGTGGCAAGGAATATATGGTCGAGTCCAAGATAAGAAAATCCTTCAAGATGAGGATGGAGAAAAAGATGAAGACCCAAGCGTTAAAGATCATCCTTAAGCATTAAAATGCCCTTGAGGCTAAGGAAGAAGTTGAAGCTATGATGATCAGACTCATCCAGTTTGCAGTCAGAGAAAGAATAATGTGAACGCGTTTCCAAACAAAAATCTTCTAGAAGATAGTGGGCATTAATTTCCCGTAGTGGTCAAAAAGAATCCTTTGACTCATTTATAACCCTACTTCTCTCTGTGGTGGTTTTTAGGGAAGAATCTTGTTTAGGGCTAAGGTGGCATGATCTGAGCCCTCCATTTGATTGTAATCTGAGCTGTCCATTGGACTTGGCCAGCTACAAAAGGGGCATCCCCCTTCATTTGTAAATCATTAGAATAGGTAAGATTAGGATCATAGTACTGAGAGATAGAGCATAGAGTGATAGCTTAGAGATAGCATAGATTGATAGTATAGTTTGAAGAAGGAAAGTTTTTCCATTGAAAGCTTTGTAAGAAGTTGTTGTGAACACTCTCATAATAAAAAGGATTATCATTGATGATGGTTTTATCTTTTGTTGTGAGTAGCTAGCAAGATTTCTTCGTCCTTCTGATTCAAGTAGGACCTTGAAGTAGAGTAAATTTCATTTTCATGCCTTTAGATTGTTTTGGAATGCGGTGTTTAATCTAAGCAAGCTTTGTTTAAATCCATACCACTAGCGAGCTTACTGATGGTAAGTTTTCCTTGCATGGTCGACTGGAACATTTCAGACTTAACTTCAATTATGATTGGCATGTTTGTATGCGCCGTCGTGATGGTATTTACATGTTGAATTGTAATTTGAATATCCTTAGCCACTCACTTGAAGATTTCACCGACTCCATGGAAGTTGTCCAAAGTGAGGCAAAGCGAAGTTTGGTTGAAGTTTGTTGAAGTTGATCCCCACATCCTGCTCTTAGGTTAGGACATAAATTTTCTAATCCCTATAGCCATTCAATTCCATAATTTTCTGGTTAGTATTAGGAAACTTGTGCTACATTGACAAACCTTTTGAATCACGTAAAATACACTTTCACTTAGTCTGCTATCAGCTACCGAACAATTGCGTAAGTCCCCTCGTGATACCCGCAAATCACAACGAACCAACTGAGACTACTCCACTGCATAAAAGGAACCTTGGAGTTGAATGTATGAACTTTATTGCAATCTTAGCATGTGGAATACTTTAATCAAGAGAGAATAGAGTATGTAATGTCCCTTACCTAGCCTTCCATCTTGAATTTGATTGTTTTCCCTAGAATTCAATTGTTGATTAGGTTTAGGGTTTCTTCTTTCCAAGAGGAATGTGTTTCTCTAATGAAATAATCCTAGATTGAAATTTGCATTCACCAAATTAATAACATTTCCACATACAAGTATACTTGTTAGCAATAATATCTAGATATCCAAAATATATTCATAATCATAAAGCAATACTGAAGACATAAGAGGAGTGCCCCAAGTGGATCCTCCCTGAAGCCCTCATGTAAAGCTCAAGAGGATGTCCATCACAATCCTTCTTACCTAGGGGCTTAGTACCTTTATACTCCACTCATGGCAACACCTTGTAAGACACTCATCCTATTAGGGGAGAGGAACCATAGAGTCCAAGTGGCCTAAGGCCTACCACCTTCTCTTGCCCAATCCCATATCTTGGGCCTAAGGGGCAGAGACCTAGGTGGAACCCCCATCTTTCTATAACCCAATCCCTAGTCAAGGGCCTAAGGGGCTGCAAAGCCCAATCCCTTGTCTAGGGCCTAAGGGGCTGAAAGTGGGGTTTTTAGGCAATCCACTTCACCCATGTTTCGCCCATCCTAATAGGTTTACAAGCACATAGAAAACAATCTTTACACAATCAAATGAAAATGCACTTATTATAGTTTCATCTATATTCATTAAGCATTATGAGTATAAGCATGAGCATATAACCAAATGAGATGTATTTAAGGAAATGTATCAACTATGCACAAGTAGATGTAGCCAATTAATATATTCATGTCCATTCTTATGATCTTATTTTCTAATCATGATAATGCAGTTTATCGAATATAAGATTTAGCATCAAACAAATCTAAATGCAGTCCTATGAGTGGATTCCTTAAATAATTATCCTATGTGTTTTCCCCTAATAGTGTATCCAAAGAGGCCCCTTATAATGCAATTAATGAGTTTAGCAACAATTAAATACATTTTCAATTATCATTTGATTATTTAAGTCCATATTAATATCATTTCATCATGATAACACTAAGAAACCATTACACCAATCATTAGATTAGCTATGTTAATTTCTTATATCCCAAAATATGCTAAATATTATTACTAAGTGAGTACATCACCTAAGTTGTTGCATCTCCCCATGTTTTTTTGATTCCTTACTTGCCTCTTTCAATCTTACATTCCCAAATATATTCTTGGCAATAACACTTAATTAAATATATCTCTCATAATTTATCTCATTTCCAATCTGCTACTTTATGAAGATTTCTGATTGATTTTCCCTATATCCTTCTTGCTACCTCTTTTCCTTATATTTATATCTCTATATGCCAAGGGATGCCTCCTTTATGAGGGGTACGTCCATTTGAATAGTTGTATCCTTTTGAAACCATGTGATGCCTTTTCTTTATCCTTTATTAACTAATCATTATGCTACCCTTCACATTAGATAATCCTTGCCCTTTAATTAATTGCTATCTATCTTTTTCCCTAAAATCCCATTGTATCCCTTCATTTGTTGTATAAACTTTGACTAATATAATATTAACTTTGCTTTCCTTGGTTATTTGTATTGATCATTGATGTTGCTTTTAGGAATATATTGCTGCCTTTCTAATTAGTGATTACCGTATATTTTAATCATTGTATGTAAAATCAAATGTTGTTTTCTACCATATTATCTTAACCGTTGACTTAGAGTGATATCAATGTTGCACCATAATATATATCAGTTATTTTTATATGGTAATCATTGCTGCTGGTAAATATATATACGTATTTTGTATTACCTTATATTTATATGTATATTTACATATTTCTATTAGTATAGTATATATTTATTTTGATATTGATTTTATATACTCTATTTAATATTTATTATATTATACTGATTATAATAATATTTAAATTTGTATTTATATTTGTCATTTGTTTATTTAGTCACATATTTTAGTACTATTCTTTTATGATTTCTTTATTATTATTATAGTAATTACTAAAACAATATATTTTCATTTAATGACATGTATATTATAATATCTATTATATTTATAATCATAATTGTAATATTATTTTGGTAATCATAATTATAATGAGATTGCTAATATCTATATTTTGGTATTACAACATTAAATTTAATACTTATAATTATGATAGTAAAATAGTTAATGTCTTTGACATGTATTTTGTTTATCTCATTTTTTATGCTTCGTATTCCAATGCTCCTATTTCGGGGGACATGACAGAGTAGCTGTTGGAAACTTTATTCTACAATTTGGTGCGGTCATAAAAAACACATCAGCAACTCCATATTAGAGAGATTCAGTATGTTGATAGGGATTGGAACCCACAACAAGAATCTGAATTCTTGAATTTTGAGGATCAATTTTCAAATAAAGGTGTAGTTTGCAGCCATGAGATAGTTGACGTGACAAGTGATGAAGACAGTTCTCAGCTTGATACACTTCATGAAACAACAGTTAATGATAGGCAACCAATGTGGGAAGAGGGTATGCATGAGATCTATGAAGACATTGATAAAAGGTATGCACTAAATGCCAATTCTATGATTGTGAACAATGGCTCATTATCTCTATGCAATTTTGTTTATCATGAGATGGTGGATAAGAATCTTTAGTTTGACATTGGTAAAGGGTCTCAATTTGTTGATGTTTAAAATTTATGGGAAAGGATAAGATAATGTTTATGGGTCCAAGTCATTCACAAGACATGATACTTCATAATGAGGAGTGTTCATATTTGATTCTTTGGTCTCCTACCTACACATTAATGTTTAATGGTTGCTCTATGGTGCTGATCATAAAATTCTTAGACTTTGCTTTGATGATAGCAATGGATTGTTTGAATTGGTGTGCACATGTTTGTCACTATGGCACTTGGGAATCGAATTTTGATAATATTTTTATCATTAGGGAGGAGTCTACTATCAAATATGATTCAGTTTTGGCTGATGAGTTGATTAAATTTCAGAATTTGATGATTATATGGCAGCAAAGTATAGAAGAATTTTTAGAAATGATTCAGATTTTTTGTATTCTTATGTTGTTAAGTGATGGTTATGGCAATTCTTTCAATTGGCTAGTCCATGTATCTTTTGAGGTTGCTTTGTTGATGGTATCCATTTGGATTTGGTATGAGGAGTTGATGTTTTTTATCAGAGTGGTGCAACGGTAGATTGATGGGTTATTTCGAAGATTGGTTTGGGATCCTGGAATTACAATTGATTGCAGTTTGCTTCAGTCAGGAGGTTTGTTTTTTTGTGCTGACATTGCTTGGGGACAAGCAATATTTGAGAAGGGCGAACTGTAATGTCCCCGATTTAATTAAGTCAGCATTGTAAGTAAATAATTAATCTTAAGCTGTTCAAAAGAGTTAATTTTAAGAGACAACTTAAATTAATTATTAATAATGCAATGTGAATTAAGACGAGAAAGAAAGAATATTTAATTAAGTCACTTTAAGGTAGAAATAAGGAGTTAAAATAAAAGTTAAAAAATCATTTTCAAGAAATCTTTGAGCGGTTACAAGAAGCTGAATAAAAGATCTAGAGAAGCTCATTTTTGAGGAGGCTTGATTTGATCTAGTTTTTGGAGAGTTGGATTTCTAAAATACTTGAGGAATTACCCCCTCAAGTTCAACGATTTGGATGAAAACCAAAATATATAGTAGGTGGAACCACACAAGTTTCACACATGAGTTAATTGTTGCTAATTCAGAAAATTCTAGAGTATTCTGTGAAGACACATTTTTTGGATTTTTAGTGGGAACTATTGACAGAAGTAAATATGATGGTATGTGTTGCAGACGTTGAATGATATATTGATGTTTAGTTTATTTCTATTGTAGTTGCTTCACTCTATATTATATATTTCCAATGGGTTGTTGTGAAATATTGAAGGAAGAGCTGAGTATAAAAAAGAAGCCTACGCCTCATTAGAATATATATTAAATAAAGGCTTATTTAAGCTACAATTCTGTCTTGAAGTCCGTTAATTTATCCTTGGTAGCGTATTAATTCATCTAGTCATTTTTCTCTCAAGCTTGAAAGGATTCAATGCCATACATTTTCGTAACAACAGAGAAAGTGATTCAATGTCCGGAGAGAAAATATATTGCTAGTTCCAAAAGTACAACCAAACGTATACTGAAGAATCTGCTTTGTGTTGTTTCTTGCTATCCAAAAGGTACAAAGGCTTTGTTGTGTTAAGTTAGTAAGATAGCGATTGAACAAACAA